>VDFB02000002.1:178036009-178049426 GCA_007258455.2 Sequoia sempervirens
GGAAACCAAGGCCAATTTTGAGAGCATCATCATATTATATTCCATTTTCATTTTTGTTATAGTAGGCATTAGTAAGATGATAGATTGCACATTCCACCCATCCATATCATATCAGAGACTTATGCTATAAATGTATATATTTTGAAACAACATAATGGAGAAGATTGCTCATAATTGGTAATCTATTATTTAATTGTTGTGTTAAATTTTATGCTTAATTGTTGTGTTCAATTTTATGCTTATCATAATTAGCTCCCTCGGGGATTAAAATCCTTTAAAGGTAATTAATCTAATTGGTTTCCCTTAAACTTAGAATTAAAAATCCTTTCATAGCATCACAGTAATTTGAGGGAATAACACTAGGATCATTAAAGAAGAGTACTATAACAAACAAACCTACACATTTGCACAAGGTGTAAACATTCCAAAGTGCCCAACAATTAGAGTGAAGCTGAATATTAGGTTTACCTATCATACACATCTATTTCCATTTCCATCATCCAACCATCAACTCCATTCACCCAATAGATTAGGCACTGGTCAAATTTAGAACATTTTATATAAATTCAATTCTCATTCTTGATTATTCAAACACTCTCAGTAGGTATTAGTCATCAAATCTTGCATCTACTTCACCCTCGTGTGCCATTGTGAGTAGATTGCCTAAATCAGAAGATCATTCTCAAACCCTTAAGTCTGCTCTATCACTTAGGTACACCCACCTAGGTCTAGCAGATCCTAAAGAGTAGGAGATGATCAATCTTGTTTGCCTCTTTCATTGGCCAAAAGTGTACTAAGAGACTGGCACCCTCTTAAAGCTCAAAACCTACACTTTTGAGACCTAACAAGGGATTAAGGGTCAAAAGATAAGGGATTTGGGGCTTAGGGGTTAGGTAGTTTAATGGTTAATGGCTTAGGGATTATGGTTGATATTATGTAATCTCTATTTAAACTTTGATAAAAAATAATAGAGGTATGAGTGGAAGGGTGTACCAAAACTCTGTTGGTGTAACTTTTGAGCTTATGAATGAAATAAAACATCTTATTATCAGAGATTCTCCATGACTGTGATATCATTCTGTATTTTTCTTATGTTTTTCATACTTATTTCTTCTTATATTTGAATGAATATTAGTTATTGAGCCTCAATATTGTGCTTATGTGAACGAATATGTTGATACAATAAAGCATTTACTATGGATTTTTTTAGTTACATGTTCAAAATTATGTTCAACATAAAAATGGAAACTATTTAAAAATAATGAAGTTAACAAAGTTGCTTATTTAAATAATTGTGAGTTACGTGCATTAATATTTTCTCTATTAACTTCAAAAGTTCTTGCTAACATATGTTGACATGAATGCAGTTACTAATCCAAAGTTAACTATTTTTTTCTCACAATGTAATTCACATACCAAAGATTGAACAATTTAACGATATTGCAATAGGTAATTTGTACTCCAAACATAAGGTAATATTACCGGCGATGAAAAGAATCATCCCTTTCTTTTAAACATGGATTGCAAATAATTCTGAAAATTTAGAAGTCTTGGTCATTAACATTATTGTCTGCTACAATGTCATCCAATGTATCATTGTCAATGTTCATATGTTCTTTCAAGTATTTAATATTATCATCATCCTCATCTTGACCTACATCATCTTCATCATCATTGAAATTTGATTGTAGACCATCTATATTGTTACTAGATGTATTTGGATCATCATTTTCTATACCATCCATATTGTTGTCTTCCATAACATCATCTAACTCTAGATTGTTGTCTTCTTGTTCCTAAACATAACCATCTTCAACATCATCATGGATGTCAATTTCTTCGATGTTCTCTAATCCCTCTCTCTCATTTTGTTGGCCATCATTGTTTTGCTTAGTATCCACTAATGCATCATCAAATACATGCCTTAATCTTGGATCATAATGTATGACAAATATCCATTTTAACCAAAAATGTCTTCAGAAAAATACCTTTATTACGAAAGACATGGTATATTAGACGATGTTACAATAATTTTATTGGGATTACTTCTAAAATGCAGTAGCACATGTATATATTCAAGTAATAAACTTCCTTCCAAGAAATTCAATAGGATTAATGATCAATCACCACTCTTGCTTCCGAGTTAAATTAAAAAGATAGTTTCGGCTCAGCAACAAATGAAATTGGTAGAACATAAGTGTTCTTATCCTTCCCGTAGGAAACCATGAGGAATCATAGAAACAATCCACTATAGGTATCATGTCTTTGTGTCCTCTCAAATGCTTCATACCATCTACACTTAAAAATACAACATTTAAAAGAGTGGTAATCCAACTCAATAATTTCTTGTATTTTCCCAACATATTGTAGATTCCCTTTAATTATATTCTTATCTTTTTAGCTTGATCGATTGGATTGCTTGAAGTCAACCATGATGCCACAATTGAAGGATCATCTCTTTACATCTACACTTTCTACATGATAACATCAACCATATGCCCACATTGCTAGATATTTCGCTCTATGAAAGTATCATTGGCAGCTGAAATATAATGCCATGACTAATATTAAAAAATAGTTAATAGGTGCCAAAACCTGTATGGAAACAATATTTTTCTGTGTAAAATCTAACCGAACTTCTCTTCTACATCCATCCCTAGACATGTTGATTTCATATTTTGTTACGTTTGAATCTATACTTGCATCTTCTATTTGATTTTGAATTTGTTCAGTAACCCATTCTAGTGTGCAATCTTTGCCCCATTCCACAAGCAGATCAATGGGAAGTGGAGTATTCCTTGGGTTCAATCTCTTAAATTGTCTCCTTGCTTCTAACACTTCTTCTCTCTTTTTATCATAAAGATCAATCCATTTGTTCATAAAGTCCATGTGGTACATAATGAACTTGTCGAGTATAGCACTTTTGCCTACACCTATTACATGTCAACATGTTTATTTCAAACTCCAAATGTTATGCTATTAATTTGACAAATAAATTACAAAGCAAATTAATGATTGCAAGAAAAACAACCACACTAATCATGAATTTACTTACTAATTTCTACTTGAACACCATTAGATTGTAGTTTTTCTCCATCAATAATATTTGATGCTCGTTCTTCATCCCATAAGCCCATCTTCAAAATCCTTACCAATGAATTCACATAGGAAGAAAATGCTTCATTCAATACATACCCTTCAGCCGTGCAACCCTCTGGATGTGACTTTTGTTGGACATATCTTTTTAGAGTTTTCATATACCTCTCAAAGAAAAACATCCACTTCATTGATATGACACCACCAATTCAATGTCATTGACTAGGTGTATAAGTAAATGGACTTGTAGGTCCATGAAACTTGTAGGGAGCTCCTTCTCAAATACACATACAATTTCTGCAATTTCCTTCTTCCATTTTGGCACTTCACATTCGTGGATCTCCTTGGAGGTCACCCACCTAATATAAGAATAGTAAATTAGTATGAACCTTTAGTCAAAAATTAAAATACAAAATAATATCTCTATGTCTCTCACACATGAACATTTCATATAACCACATACCTTGTAAATGATGACAATCGACTTATGGCATTCCTCAAGTCAATTGTAAGACAAGAATCCCCCCTAATTGCTAATGGCATGATATGCTATCAAACACATTTATGAAAAGGTCATTAGTAATTTTTTCTTACACAACAAAATATCAAAATAAATTTAGTGCTTAATCAATGTTACTAGTAAATGTTAAATGTTGATATATAATACCTTCATTAAATTATGAAAATCATGTGTTTTAAATCTTGTGATATGTTCATCAACTGTAAAATCTTTATCCAATGATGACCCATATCCAGTAGGTGTCATTATTGAACGGATGACATTTTTAGTTGGTCTAGCTCTTTTTTCAAAAAAATCCATGGAGCTTTGTATTATGTTCTTATTTTCCCCGCTTGGCCACAAATGTTTCTATCAAATTTCAGCAGGCTACGAAAGAGAAATTTATGTAGATATTTATGGTTCAGCGGTAGAAAAACCCTATTGTTTGCATAAATAAATTTATGTAGATATTTAGAATAATGCCATTGAAATTGTTCTCCGCACATCTTGACATGCAATATTCCCTTTGTTTGAAGCCTTTCAATTCTATAAGTAATGTTACAATAACCTCAAAAAATAGTATAAAACTAAGTACAAGTAAGGATGAAAATAAATTATGAATGTAAATACATAAATATTTTATCTTACCAAAACAAACACCAAGTCCTGAAAAATCATGAATAGTCCAAAATAGCACATCATACAACATGAAGGGCCTATTTGATGGAAGACGTGATATGTCATACATTCTTATGCCTTTCCATAGCAGTTGCATCTCAGCAATAAAAGGCGCAAGATAAACATCCATGTTTTTAACTTGATGTTTTCCTGGAACAATGAGATTCAACATAAGGTGCTCCTTTCTAACACCCATCCATGGGGGAATATTGTATACTATCAATCTAACCGGCCAAACACTATAATTTGAGCTTTAGGAAAGAGAATGGGCACACTCCATCAATTACAAGACCAAACCTGATACTACGGGTTCATCTTTGAATTTTTTTGGCCATTTTTCCTCTATGTGTTTCATTGCTTTGGAGTCGGCCAGAATTTGCATGAATCCATCTTTACTCCTGCTCTTTGCATGCCAGTCCATCAATTGTGATAGTGAATTGCTACAAAAAATTCATTGAATTCTAGGTATAATTGGCATGTGACATAAAACCTTCTTTGGAACTGTAGGACCTTGTACATCTATATGATATCTCTTCTCTTTGCATACAAGGCATTCTACCTTGTTTTGATATTCATCTTTGTATAAAATGCAATCATTTTTACATGAATGAATTTGCTTATATTCAATCCCCAACTCAACCAACAACAGACACACCTCTCTGCAAGTTGATGGCAACACATTCTCTTCAGGGAATATTTTAGTTTTAGTGCCCCGTGAAGATTGTCAAGATTAAATCAATTGAATGTTTGACTTATGATGAACATGTTTTATATGTCAATCTATACTAGGATTGTTTATCTACAATATATGGTTTTAAAATCCCCTTAAAGAAATATAAACGAAGTTGATGAATGTTTACAAATTATGTACACCAATTGACAATGCAAAGTAAGAAATAGATTTCAACTCACTTCAGTAGGGTTGTGAATCCTTTGTTTGACCAACCAAATAGTGACTTGATTTATAATAAAATTAATGTGCATGCCAATTTTGAGGTTCTACTTGCAACTTACTTGAACATAGGTGTCTCTTGCTTGCTTGATGAGTTTTTAGGTTGTTATCATCAACATTATGTTGGTGTTAATTACCCCCTCGCTATCATCATTATTGTCAACCATAAGGATCATTATTGTCATCATTGTTTCCATACCCAAAGAAATAAGCATTTCTTTATCTCAACTTCTTCTTCATGCACTACATTTTCATTATCATGATCATCATCATTAAGGCTAGGTGGAATGCCATCAGTGTATGCGGATCTCATCAGCTCTTCAAATTTCTCAGTTGGTAGTATTCTCTTCAATCTTGCTCTTTTCACCCTGGTATTGTTTAAAGGATGGTTTGGATCATCTCGTCCAAATCTTAATAACCTAGTTGGATCATGGGTATTAGTATGTGTTTCATCAACATCTTCTACCTATCAACAAAGGAAAGCATTATTTAATGTTTTCCAACAATTGGATAAATCATAAATGTATCAATTTCAAAGAAATATAACCAAATATGGCTTAAAAAATAAAAATATGAATTATATGAATATATATACATCAATTGAATAATGGAGCATTATTTTATAGACTACCTTTTTTATACAATAATTTAAATAAAACACAATTTTGACAACATAGTTTATAAAACATCAGTCCACACTCATTTATTATTCTTTGGTTTTCTGCCCTTAAGAACATCCTTAGGGAGACCTTGTTCTTTCCTTTTCTTTCACGCAGGAGTGTGTTTTAAGAAGGGTTAATCAAAAAATAACTCATCCCCAATGGTAAGTTCCATAATAGCCTCAACCATTATCAATCTATCAACCTCTCTTTCCATATCTCCATCTTTATCATTTATAACCTCAACAAATTGACAATTCAGTTTTACGTAATAGTGGTCCTTCCCTTAGTACTATTTATAAATCCTACAATATTTTTGTGTGTGTATGCATGCCCATCTATATACATAAGATGACTTATATTCTATTTATTTCGACTTTCCAATTGAGATGATGTGTATACATATTTGAATTTAGACCATATAACATGCTAGGCTTATATTCTACTAGCCTTCTCCATTCACCACTGTAATATGATGGACCATACTATGGCATTAATATCCTAGTGGTTTGTTCTGAATTATTTCTATGTTTAGATCCCACATGTACATTTTGGACAATAAAGAGGCCTAGATTCGCTCCATGAATATTTGAGGGTTGTATCATGTAGTTGTATCCCCAAAATTGAAACACCTTGTACACTCTAGGTAGTTGTTGATCACTAGGCCAAGTGCAATATAGTCGATGATCAAATGTCTCTTTTGTAAATTGATCTCAAACTCAAGGGAAAGTCATCATCTCCATCAAATTCATTCTCATAGGGTATATAGTCCACCTTCCCCCTGTCTTTAAGAAAATTATGCATCTTTAATCTAGTTCTTTTTCTATTACTTGTTTTCATCAATTCCTCATCTTCTGAGCTGGTATATTGGCACATATTTTGGTTAGATGTATCATCTAATAAATGATCATTGCACAATAGGCTATAATTTGGTGATCCAAGAAACTTTAAACCAAGAACTTTATCCTACAAGTATCCATTAAGAAAAAAATTGGTTATTTAAATCATATAAAACAATGTTTAAATGAAGTATATATGTTATTTATATCAAATTGGAAAATTCCTTACCACAAATCCTATTCGATTTGAATCGATTATAGGAGGCATACTACTGACTGGAAGCTTCTATCATATATGTAATAAGCTTATACAATCACTTGTTTGAATTGTTTCTTTCTGCTGTCCCACAAATTCTTCCTTCCATACCTCTCATGGGTCCCCACCTCAACTCTTGTTTAGTGTAGAAATCATTTGTTGTGTCCTGGCAGGATCCATTGTCATACTCTCCCCTCTTCCACCTTACTCATCCCTCTACATGATTTAACAATTTTAGGTCCACGCCCATGTACATATCTTCTCCTTTTGCTAGTTGAACACTTAGGCTCTGCATTTTCTCCAATCTCCATCTAAAATAATCAACATGCATTAATTTATGTCAAGATTGGATAATACATTATAAATTTCAATAATACTGTGAAAAAAGATGGATGTATCACAAAATTCCATTAGATCATTTTTTCGTAAGTTAAGTCAAAATTTGAGTACTTGATGTCCCACTTCATCTGTTGTGTCCTATTTGATATGACACGATTTGTTTCCATGGCCTCATCTTGCCCCTATAATACAAAACATAGTAAATAATGTTTAGTACACCAATTATATCATTTCAACGTAATATGCTATCCAACACAAACTGCTACTTTTAACATATATTTGACATATTGATATCATGCCCTGGGCCATCTAATTTTCTAAACTTTTTCCTGATCATAGAATCACATTTAATCACCATTCGCATTAACCAATAAGTTTGACCTCAGAGGCCTCATGGACAAAAAAATGACTTTATCTCCTCTATGTTGTAGCATTTTTGAATTCATAAACACCTTCCTCCTTTGGTTGAGGTTGCTTTCTCTTCTTGCCTCTATTGTATCTACATATTTCGTTTTCATATCTATTTCCACCCACTTTCCTCTTTGTGATTTAGTAGTTCTATTCTATCCATGTCCTCTCTCCATGGCCTCCTCTAGATCCTGTAATATATGACAATAGTCACATAACAACTATGTACCAAGAGAATATTGTTGAAATTATCTTGTTAATATGCTTGCTTTTCATTAAGACACACTATGAAAAACAAAATAGGACATTGCAACATTTTTCTCTTCATAAAAAGTTTACACACAGAATCTTGACAACTAGAGCTGAAATATTATGATTACAAGATGACTACAAATTTACATCAAAAAGACATTTATTTACAAGCTGACTACAAATAAAACCTATTACTAATAATTTTAGCTGAACATCCCTTCCATGGTCCCTTGTTATCCTAGATGAAAGAAAACGTATTACTAATAATTTTAGTTGGTTCTCTACCTTACACTTCTTCCACGAATTCATTAAAATCGTAGATATTTTCTCTTTGAAAACTATAGATTGGATTCCTTATTCTTGATTGAAACCTACTTTAGGATGGAATGATGAGATCTAACAAAGTGTAAAAACACATCAAAATATGTAATATATGCATGGATAAAGGCAATAGACAAATATATATGATAATACATGATGAATGATCTATCAATAATACATTAAATAAGGGTGGGTTAGTGGGATCAAAGAGATTACACAAAAAAATCCCAAACCCTAATCAAGATAATAAAAATGAAACATAGATAAGGGGTGCATCCAAGCACTAATAAAGTATAAAATGAATCATATCTACTTAAAAATGTTAGATTTATAACCTTAATGTAGAAGGATAAACTCTAAGGATGAAACCTAAGTGTGTTTAAGAATGTTTGGTTCATGAATTTATGTAAGGAAAAATAACATGCCTCACATGCATATTCCAAGTAAATTAATTAAATCAAAATGAATAAATAATATAACCTACCTAGGATAAAGAGTTGAGAGTAATAACACCACTAAAATAAATGCTCAAAATTAAATAATAAAAATAATGGTATTTAGCTCTAGGTTCAATGAAGATATGACTATGCTAGACATTGCAAAGTGATTTATTAGTGCAACAATAACTAGGACTATAAAAAACTATCTCAAAACTACAAAATTCATGATGCTTCATTCCAATACACTTCCATGGATATGGAATTGATCTCAGTGCATAAAAATATGAACCTACACATAGAACTAAACCTTAACTATAGATCTAATCTTCACTGAATTGGATGTCTATAATTTATTATCTTGATGTATACAACCTATGTCTAAGAGGGGTCATGTCAATAAACATTATTGAGGATTTTGTTAGGCCAAGATATTTCTCCTTTAGTTAAACTCCTATTACTAATTTAATGATACAAATAAATGATTGAAGACAACAAGGAAGCATGCAATACACATAGGATGTTGATGCAATGTCAATGTCACATGATAATGATTTAGTTCTCATAGATGATTTTTCATAATTCCCCAATAAGCCCTATATCTAAGATGATAGTAATGAATTAGGGTTTGTCCTTTTATACAAATCTGTAACATGCAATTTGAAATATTTCACACTTTAGATGACTCATCTAGTTGTATAGGGTGAACATGGGCCCATTTAAATTTAAATTTAAAAGTTTAGGGGTCATTTCTGAGTTCACAAATCTAACCTCTATTAGTTTTGCACCCACAAAATTGACATGGGATAAGGAATAGATAAAATAGGGAACCATGATTGCTTCCTTGGAACATATGAAGATGAAGTCAATTTAGGATTAATTTATTTATCAACTTCCAAGAAAAATACGTCATTTTGCACTATTAGGCTCTAAATTAGGCGCACTTTGTGTCACCTTTTGCATCCCAAATGGATTACATTTAGGGTTGAAAGGCGGCGCTAAAGTCAGTGTTAACTATGCCAACTATAGCATCGAATACAAAATCAAGAACAGAAATTTAAAACTTCCCACATCAAGGAAGAGATGACAGAAGAAAAAAGTCGCATGAAGGAAGAGAGGAGAAAAAAGGGAAAAACGGTGCGAAGAAGGGCTACAAGCAAGTAGATCAGAAATTCAATTTAGTTTGTGACACCATAGGTAAGGTTACAATTTGTTTTTTTCATTCCCACAAATATTTTTGTTTGGATTAAATGGAGAGGATTGTGAAGAAAGGGTTGTGAATATTGTTTTGTTTACAGGCGAATCATTCAAGTCTCATGTGGTTGCAAAGGAGGAGTTTAAAATTGTAGACATTGCATTATTTCCTCTGCATCCGAGAGCAGTGAACACATTTTTGAAACCCTAATGCCCCGGTTCACTTATCATTCCCATCCCAAGCTTTCAGATTCTAGTTCAATTTCTCGGACCTTCCTTCCATACCTTTCTCTAAAGACAACTTTCTTGCTTCCTTCCTAAAAATGTAGTCAAGTGCTTTCAAGACAAGTCGTTAAATTGCATCTGCCCCACTGCAGCCAGGTCCCTTGGGAATAGAGGTGGTCGAGACAATACGAGGAGATAGGGCTTTTGAGATGGCAGCTGAATAATAGATCATTTCCTCAAATTTGTGAGACCTTCAGGCTTAAATTAACTTTTACTAATTTTCACTTATTCTTTTACAGAACAGTGAGCTTGTGGTTTCGAATTGATTATGTACACACATTCATTTTCTTTCTAATCAGTGGATGTGACTCGAGCATGGGACCTATCTGTGTTAACTCTCAATAAAACCACACTTCGTGCCCTTTTTATCCCCCAAAGATTACAATTCTATATAGGTGCGCAAGTGTTGATTTTTTTACAATACATTTGTTTCATTTTGCATATATTTATATCCTTTCAAATATATTTATACTCTATATAGGTGCACAAGCAATTGATTCATAGGCATTTAAATCCAGAAAGAGAGTCATTCAAGGTAAAACTTTCATACCACAAACTAGACGAAAACTTTCATACCTGACAGTGTGTACTTCATTTGCCTCCACAGACTAGATGAAAATAATTTTCCCTAGGTCGCCTCAAAATGTCAAGCAATAGAGGGAAGAGAGCAAAGGGAGCAGACTCTGGCCACAATGAGGTAATTCATTGTCAATTTATAGATTTGTAAATGTTTCCATTGTTTCTTTCATTTTTAGTTTTTAGTTTTTTATTTTTAAATTTAAAAGAAATTTATTTTATATATATATAGGGACATGAGACTGAAAAAGATAAAGAGGCATTGGCTTCCTTGAATTCATGTTGTCATTCTACTAAGTGATCCACATGCATCTTTGTCATCCTTCCTCATGATGTTTCCATTCTTTTAACATGTAAGAATGTTTTGATGCATCTTGGTAGGCATCCTATAGATCTAACATATACTTGTAGTCTACATCACTTGGCATAGCTAACCAACCACTTAATTTTTCCATCTAATTTTAAAAAAGGCAATAAATTTATGTCTTCCAAGTTAAAAAAACTCCATAAATAAAGAAATCAATAGTAAAAAACCTGCAACCTGATCTAATCAACATAGAGAAGCGTGTAATAGTAGACTTCTTAACATTCAAAAGATAAATGGAATGTCCTTAACACCTAGTAGATCTATCCAAAAAAGCTAACTAAAAACACAAAAGTGCTCCCGCACACAATGGCCTAATGGTTGGTTGTCATAGAAGTCAAACTACCGAAGTAACAACACTGATCAAGTTAACATATATGCATCATTTGCATAAACAACTGAACCATTTGTGTGCATGAATAAATAATAGAAGGATGTAGATGAACTCAATTCATCTGAATTTATGCCTCTTGGCAGGAATTCCTCTTGAATCTCTAATAGCAGGTGCCTAAGACTTCCCTGTAGCTTTTACCTTTCATCTCTACCTTTCCTCTTCACTGTTAGACTCGTCTCCTTTTTCCTTATCTGCATTTCTGGCTTCAGCTTCTAATTCATCCCATGTTTTACCTTCCTCCTCTTCAGAATCTTCTTCTTCTTCTTTGTCCTCATCTAACTCCACAAGAGATTCATCTTCTAAACCTTCCTCATCTGATTTTGATTCCTCTTCTACATCAAAGGTTTCATATCCTTGATCTAACTCTTCTGAATTATTAGAATCAGAATCACCAGCTTCCATATTCAAAAATTCCCAACCACCATCTTCAATAAATTTATCTAGATCATCAGTAATAGTCTTCAAAATTGGCTGCCAGTTCAAGTTCATTTTGCTTTCATAATACTTTATATCCATGGAGTTCAACGATTCCTTGATGCCATCAAGCAAAGATTGAGGAATGGCATCAATACGGAGTACATCTCGCTTGAAGTCTTTGAAAACAATAGCCATATCAAATGCCTTTTGCCCAAGTCCTACTCTCTCAAGGTTAACAATCTCAATCTCACTAATAGTGATTACTAAGAAAGGTAATTCCACCGTTCACCAACAAATGCCTCTGGCAGTTCTCGAAAGGTCCCTCCTGTCCAAGCCTCCCAAACCCAGCCCGCAACCCTGGATGAGGCCTCAGCCTGCATCCTTGAAAACTTCAGATTGATTTATTTTTCCTATCCTCTCTTTGATATTCTTCTCCCTCAATTTCATCAAGATCATACATTAACCTTCTTCCCCTCCTAAAGTTTGACCACATCCATTACCTCCTCCACATAAAACCGACATCCTTGTTCTCTTTGTTCCCCACAATTATGATATGCTTATGCAATGAAAAATGAAGCAGTAATCTCCTTTCTCCATATTGAAGAATGCATTGCTTTACTGTTTGATACATGATATCAACTTCTATTCTTCTCTCATGGTTGAATACTGAAATCCATTATGGTGGGCCTCCAGAGTTCCAGTCATCTTTCTTCCTCTTCCACCAAATGCTGGCCTGATCCACAAGTCTGCCAGCCAATTGGCTTTGTTTTTGAAAGCTGAAGTTTCTCCTAAGTCACTAGTGTAGCTCTCTCTTCCTTTTCAGACTCTTTCATTGCTACAGATCATCTGTGGGATTTAATCATTTGTACCACATGGTTGATGTGCTTTGAATCCATGGATCTAAAGGAAAATTCCTTAACATAAATACTGTTAGGGAATTTCAATGTTGGCATGTAGTTGGCATTAAAGCTAGTACCTGGAACATTGAAAATTATCCTTATATAAGAGTTACCTCCATCTTGTTGGCTTGTAACACTCTTGATGGTGGCTACATGAAATGGAACCATGATGCCATATGTGGGTACCAGAACAACATCATTTTTCATAGCAACCTGAATCATGAGCTCTCTAGAAACGAGGATATCATCCATATTTTTGTACAAAACCATCTCAGTGGATGGCTTGGAAGAGCCATGTCTATCTTCTGTGCCAATGCCCCCTACAACAAATCTTCTTGCGGTCTCCTCATTCTTTTTCCTTGCAAGTTTCACTTGGTATTGCCGACGTTGCTCTTCTTTAGTCATCTCCTAATTATCAAATCGTAAGGTTGCCTTGGAGATGCTTGATTCTCCTTCATTTACCTCAATCTTGGATTTTTGTTTCACTTCCTCGTCTTCATCATCATTGTTAAATGAGTATGCAACATCAGTGTATACTTTGGAGCTAGCCCC
>VDFB02000002.1:178049526-178064473 GCA_007258455.2 Sequoia sempervirens
AAAGAATGGTTAATCAGCAACAGACAAGAGGTGGCCGTATTTGCAGAAAGACTAGCATTGGCGTGTGGGCAAACTTCTTCTTTGCTCTTGAGAATTGCAACATTGGCAAAAGCATGGGATAATGCTCAGGATGTTCGAGACAAAATCATTTCATGTCTCAAAGCGCTTAAAGGAGTGTCAAAGCAAGAGCTGGTCAACGGAAAAGTAATTGCACTAGGTGCAGCTTATGATTTCAGCAGCTGGTACATGACATTGATCACACGAAGCGAGATCCTAGAAAAGATAAAGGGAGATACTATCTGAATTGAGGAAAGGACAAAAGAAGTTTGGGAGAAGATTCTAGCTATGGCTGCAGATGCGCTGGAGAAGGACATTGTATGAGCAAACAACCTGCAGTTTGAAAACCCGAAGCACAAAATTCAGGAAATCTTCTTCACTACTGGGCTTGTCCTCAAGCAAAATTTGACCAAGGCAGTTGACTTCCTATTCATCTTTCGCAATTTCCAGCGACAGGAATTAGAATGGGAAGATACTTTTGCCGAATGCTTGGATGATTTAGATTTGCTAGAATTCAAGGTCAATGTGCTGCCGCCTGTCACGATCGAGGAGGTTGACATGATAGTTTCTAAATTCATCCAGTATAATGCAACCAAAGAGGATAGGGATGCCCCTCCTCAAGAATAGCTCTTCACTTCAGTTCACTGCTTGTTATCTCATTGATTACTGACTGTGTTTTAGGAAACCCTAATTAGGGTTGTTTATTTTTAATCTTTGCCATTGATTCCAAATTAATCTTGGTTGTTCATTGTACTCCGAGAACTCTATATAAACCCCCCCTCATTCTCTCATTTTCATAAATAGATAGACATATAGAGATAGAGATAGACAGATTGATAGCATGATATAGATAATAAGAGAGAAAGAGTTTATGAAATTGTTGCAAAAGACTATTTTTGATAATAAAGTTCATGATGCATGAGATGCTTTGAATTCTTTCATTGTCAAATGGTTGCATGGTTACATACTTCTCTTCCTCATTGAATAGATTTAAGTTAGAATTTCTTTTGAATGTATGTTAAGGGAATGATAGATTGATCGTAAAGATTAGTGAAACTTTGCTCATACTTTCTTTGGATGGATGATTTCTATTCAATGCGTAAAGTTAGACTGAGCCTTTAATGTGGATGCTTCATTGTATTTCTTCGAATAATGTTGTTCTATTGATGGTGTTGTTCGTGGTAAGAAAATTTTAAGCACAAATTCCCAGAAGATTGCACTTGCTTTGTGTAGTTGTCGTATAACGTGGCGAAACAAAGTATTGTTCTTTGGTTTCACTCAATCCTTACTGTCTCTTGAGTTCGTAGGAATAGTATAGGATTCCTCAACCCTTACTCCCCTTTTTCACTTTTTTTATCTAAAATCCGAAAATAAAATAAAAATTATCACTGCATTTAAGTCCTTGCTTTCTAAGTGACTTGCTAGAGTAAATCCCTTTGTGTTATCGGCAAAATCACATCATCCGCAGAGCTTATCCACACCCATCTTACTAAACATTGGAATTGCTGTATGATCGTTTTGGCAATCTTAGCATACGAGGCAGTTTTTCAAGAGAGGATAGAGTATCTTTGGATTCTTTATTCTAGAGTGTTTACAGTCATAAAATCACAAGATCGACACATCCCATCAAGCCACAAAACCTTGTTAACAGTCATTCAAAACTCTGCCCTTGACTGTGATATGACTGTCCCTCAGTAACTGATTTTCCATCATCAAAACTCTGCCCTTGATCAATCCACTGTCATCATCTTGGCATGATGTTGTAAAATGCTATTCATTTTAATTGGAGATTTATAAAAACTTCTTACCATTGTATGGGCAGTGAAGGGATTGATGCATGGTCAGATTGAGCACTGTTCCTTTTGACTGAAGTTTTGAAAGGATCCTATTAACATATAACCCTCTTCATCTCACTGTCCTTTGCACATCCTCTACAATAAGGTATTTGAAATTTGCTTTGATGCCCATACATCTTTTAGCAAACAACAATAGTTGACAAGCTTTTTCAATTTTATTTATGAGACTTCAAGGCCATTCAAATCACAAATATTTTCACCACCAGATTTATCACCACATGCAACAGTAATCATAACACTCTCATGGAAAAGAAGAGGAGATATCAACACCCAAAAAATATCATAAAGGAAGGCACAACTTAATAAGACAACTGCCACCTTGATATTTGGTAACCTTGCTATTTGAAGAACCGTGATCATCAAGGATATACATAGAAAATCTTGTCCAATCCACACATAGGAAACATGTTGCTTTGCTTCTCAAACCTTCTAACTTTTGATTCTTGTAATAGAATTTAATAGAGTCTGCTGCAAAAACAACCATCTCTTCTTTATTGGCTTTTGATATTCTGTCCACCAAGGCCTTTATGTGTGTATCCCTTATATTTTCTGCAAGTTTATTTTCTTCTCCATATTCTGCTAAACAGATTAGAAGTTTTGCTACATAGATACAAACATCTGGATTTAGAGAATCATGATTTTGGAAATACTGTCACATTGTAGATATTTTCATGAAAAACCTCTGTAGACTGCCATTTTCTATTTGACTATCACATGAAACTGTCATATAGGTTTATGATCTTGCTTTCAACCTTTGATGTTAGGACCGCCACAATGCTGAGGACTGTCTTTCACAAATGATTGTCTCTTATCTTTTTTGAGATCACTTTTTCTCACTCATACTTTGATCTATCCTTCTAAGGTCTACCATATCACTGTTTGGTCTCTTATGGATATGGTGACTGTCCCTTATAATTTATATCATGACTGCCCCTTCCTTTGCTTTTTGTTGCTCTGTATCTATTCATCAGAAATGTCAGTCCTTTGAAATGACTGTCCTTAGTCCTTTGTGACTGATACAGTGGACTGTTTTTGGTAACTGTCATTTTTCATGACATTTGCACAATCTTTCTCTTGTCAAGACTCCTCATTAACAGTCCTATGCTAGCTTATAGACCAATGTCCCCTCTTCATAAAGTTCCTTAACAAAGTCTTCCTTACTGTCCTTTGCATAGTTTTTGTCATTGACTTCAAGATTGTCTTTCACTATCCTATCTTAGCAGTCCTTTTTCATCTATTCTTTCATGTATACAAACCCTTGGCTGCCTTAACACATGCATGAACCGTTATTAAGGTGCAATGGTATTGTGACAAAGATTCCACAAGGTTTGCACGAGTAAATATACAAGCCAGAATAATATCTTCATTAGCCAATTATCCATTTTGACTAATTTTGTCTCTTTAGCTTCTTTTTGAATGTTTGTGTTCTTATGATTAAGCAAATAGTTCACTGTTTTCCCAACACTACAAGTCTTCAATACATCAAGATTAACAAGCAGTTTGCCAAGAGCATGTAGCAATGTTGTTAGAAACTCTTCAATAACTTTGTCATTCTCCTTTGGGTGCCAATGTCTCCAATTTGAAAGTAATCTGCGAGCTGGTGACAGGACCCATCTTTAACCATAATTAGGTCATAGCAAGTGTAAAAGCAGGCTTCTAGGGCATCAAGAAGAAATTGTCTCAGATCCATGACAGAATCTCCTGGATTGATCTGCAACTCAAGTTTTCTCCACAAAGTTTGCACTCTCATCATATGGATCTTCAGTTTCAGGCTGCTCATAACACTATCTCAGTTGGAGATTATGTCAGACCCATCAGTTCTAAATCAGAATCTAAATGCTGATACCTCTAATGTGGTGACTACCAACTAACCATGAGCACTTTTTGATTCACACTATCCACAAGAATATTGAAATCCTTTTCTGTGTATTCTCACAAATCTGAGACCTCTATGCATATTAGTATCTACAAACCCTTGTGCCCTTCAATTTGCATTTGATGTTTTAAAGAACAGCATACTCTGTTTTTCTCTTCCTGGAACTGCAACTGAGAACCTCTAAAAACGACTTTCTTCTTTGGTTTTATTGCATGTGTTGTCATTTTCAAACAAACTTTTACCTGCATGCCTCAGCAAAGAACTATTTTTGATACAAGAAACTTGGACTCGTTGTGACAACTCATGGAACAGAAGTTGAGAAAATAGAGAAATGAAAAGTACTGACAGCTTTCTTGCTATGCAAATCTCGTATAAACTTATCATCAATGCATTTGCAATAGAAAAACATCCCCAAAATGCATTCAACTTAATGGCTACGAGCATTTTCTTATGACAATGATAGATATTAAAGGGACAAACAAACCTGTATCTTCCCTCGTCCTCCACGTGCATGCTCCCATATTGAAAAGAAATAAAGAATTTTATGAGTTTTCTAACCATCTTCACGACTTTGAGGAGTATACAACCAATTTTCCTAGAGTAAATTGATATTGGAAGATGATTCCCACAGAACATTCTGACATTGGCTGAGTTTCCTGGACCTAAATAACAGCCCCATAAAAAGTTAATATAAACTAAGAACTTAATTACCAATTAATATGATATGCCCCATATTACGATGAAAATTTACATCTTAGAGTGAAATAAGAAACTTAATTTTTTTTGTAAAGCAACAGAATGAATTTCAAACATCTCTATTTCGTCTTATCCTATAATGATTGAAATAAAAAAAACCCTATGAATCTCCGCTAAAAGGATTTTCTGTAGTACATAACAAACTCCACCATTGGCATAATATATAGAACGAATCTCGTTTTCCATAGGATGATTTGGAGCGATTTCCAATGCATTTGTATATTGCATCAATGCTACTTCATATTCTCTTGCTTCGAACAATCGATTGCCTTCAGCTTTAGCGTCATTAGCTTGCGCTAATAATCTCTGTTTCATAAAGTCAAAAAATGGTAATCAACTCTACAATCAACTAATATATTTCAACTTCTGTACAAGAAAATATCTACTTTAAATTAAATTTTAGGCACACACTATCAGGAAACAAAGTAAAAATAACATCAAAGGGATATTTAAACCAGAGACTGACAAAAGGCTTGATTCTCCTGCTCCTCTGTCATGGCATCTTCATAGTTTTCTTAGACAAAAGGAATTTCGTCTTCATTTTCACCTTCGCTGGTAGTCTCACAATCAATAGGTTCAAAATCGGGGTGAAAATTCTTTAGGGCTCCTCGCACTGCCATCCACAATCCATGCATTTATCAAACCTAGAGGCACAAGTATAAAGAAAAAATTAGACCATCAACAATCATAATTTCCTATGTTCCATGAAGTCATCTTTTTGGGGGATCAAGGAAACAAGGGATGTGATTTGAATACAGTTGTAACCCCAAGTCCTAGGAAGAAAGGCACAAAAAAAACAATAGTTGTACCTAAAATAATCAAAATATAATAAGTATTAAAAAATAAATTTCAACACAAAATCCATTTAACAGTGAATCAATTTCTGCTCATTTATTATCTCACTAATAGTGGTAGAGAAAATGTTAAAGTGTGAATAATGATACTTCTTTTCTTATGGACAATGATTTACCTCAAGATTTTGCACAAATTGTGTCATGGTGTCAATGATGCTGATGAGAAAAGATGGGCAAAGTTTGCAAGGAAAATTTACGAAACCCTACCACGGTAGAGTTTTTTCAAATGAGACGTAAACCCACCATGGAAGTTCCTACTCCCCTTTGCTTCATTTCCGGTGGAATTTCTCTTGTATGTTAGATTAATTCCGTGGGCAAGCTTCCACATTAAATAGCCTATCGACTAACTCCGGCTAATTACACAGACCAATCAGGTTTGCCTGAAAATCTAAAACCTTTATGACATTCATTTCATATATCCTAAAATAATTATATTTCATTAAATAATGTCTACATTCACGTATTTCTATATATATATGCTTCCATTACCTATTTAAAATATTCTTCAATATTTCCCTAGTGTTACTTCCGATGAAGTCTTCTCGCATTCAAAAGCCTCTCAAACTGTAGTAGCATAGTGATGTAAATTTGCTCATTTGGAGATATCCCCGCCGGTGACATTTTTAAATGCTCGATTATCAAGTTTTATAAGATTGGAATTTGCATATTTTAAAGAGGGTATTTACGCCAGACCCCATCGGACACAGCTGTGAATTTTCATTTCTGAAATCGCAAAATCTTCAAGAGAAAATCTAGAGTGCAGCCGCCATTTATTTGCAGTATAAAATCGTGAAAATGTAAGTATTGAATTGTATTAAATCTGGGCACTGAATTGTATTAAATTTCATTTCTGAAATCTTTTACCGTTTGAATTGTATTAAATCTGGGCATAGCACCCTTTAAATGTTCTGCGTCAATAACCCCATAGCACTTTTAAGAGTTTCTGGTAAAAGATTTCTTCAGTATGGCCCGTTTTATCAATATGGCAAGTATTTTGCAGGCAGGTATTTCTGGCGTTGGTTTGAAGTTGAGGAGAGTTTTCGAAGAAAGGACTAAATTGGATCAAGATAAATTGAGAAAATTGAAGGAGAAAAAACAGAGAGAGGAGGAACGGAAGATTAAATTGGATCAAGAGAAATTGAAAAAATTAAAGGAGAAAAAACAGAAAGAGGATGAACGGAAGAAAAATGCAGCAATTAAGAGAAAAAAGGAAGAGATGGACAGGAGAGATCGTGAGGAAAAGCAAAAGCGATTGGAAGCCCAGAGGCAGCAGAAGGAACTTGAGAGGAAGGCAACGGAGGAAGAAGCAAAGAAGAAGCGTTGTATAGAGAAAGAGAATGAAGCTACCGAGCGCAGGCGACGGATGGAGGATGCTAAGTCTAGCAAACCTGCATCAAAGAGTGCAAGACAAATGAAAGAAGTCCATCAGCATAATAGAACAATACTTCAGGCCCAAAAGGCATATGTTGGAAAGGTAAACTGGTACAACTTATCAATTAAGATCATGTAGTAATCAATTGGAATAGAAAGATAATTTTATGTATAATGGTGATAGGTAACAAAAAATCTAACTTGTATACACAATACTCGGAGACTATCTATATAAGGTTCCTCATGGTATAAATGATGTTTCTAAATGTTTTTACATTGTTATATCACAGGTGTCAAGCATGTCAACTAAGCAGTAAATCAGCACAGAAAGCTGCAATTAAGTAACAATAAATTCAGGCACTTTACGACTGGCGTTGACTTCAAGTCAAGAAGAGCTTCAAATCACACTAAACTAGAACAAGATAAAATTGAGAAAAATTGAATGAGAAAAGGCAGAAAGAGGAAGAACTAAGAAAAACACAGCAGATATTGGAGCAATTAAGAGGGAAAAAAGGAAGAGATGGATAGGAAATAATCAAAAGGGAAAACAGAAGGATTGGAAATAGCCCAGAAGCAGCAAAGGAAATTGAGGAGAAACTTTGTGCAAAGAAGGAAGCAAAAGAACAAAGGCACCAAGCTCAGGTATCTGCTAATGAGCGTAAGAGGGAAGGCAATGGAGGACGAGGAGTAAAAGAAACAGCGCCATATAGAGAAAAATAAGGAAGCTACTGATGGAAGACGGCGGATGGAGGATGCTAAGTTCAATAACAAATTTGCATCAAAGAATGCAAAACACATGGAAGAAGTCCATCAATCATATGCGAGAAAGGTAAACTGATACAACTTATGAATTCAATTCTGTAGTAATCAATTGGAACTGTCAACAAATTTTGCATATAATGGTGACAGCTAACAAAAAATTCTAACTTGTGTACAAGATACTTGAGATCATCTGGTTGGAAAGTTGACAAATGATGCATGAGTCTTCACCACCATGCAAATCATCTCATCTTCAATTGCCATAAAAGTAATTTTTACGTTAGACACTAGTTTAAATTATAGTTTACATTTTATTAAGCTTCTAAATGATGCTACCAGGTTTTATTTTCACCTTATCTGCTACCTCTCAAGCCGGAGCGAATAATGCATGATAAATGAAAGTTGAGTTCCCTTTCTTAATGCTATGAATTGTTTCTTGAGATCATGAACTGTATTCATATTTTGCCTCTTGCTAGCCTGTTTGTTTTGTGTGCTTTTGAAAACAGTTATAGCAGTTCCTATTAAGATAATGCATATTTTCTGTCTTCATTGGTGATCAATGAATAATTTATTTTTTTTATGAATGTTTATTGGTATTGGTCAAAGCTGTAAGTGATTTTATTTATCAATTTTGTTATTATTTTTCTATTGTTATAATTGTTTTATCAGTTGCTTAAGGAATAAGGCATGTGTAGATTCTTCATATACAGGGCTTCTTATGGCACAAATGATGTTTTCAACTTAGTTTATGTTACTATGTCACAGGTCTCAAGCATGTCAACTAGTTGTGCAAATGATGCAATGCTAGAGGAAGAAAATCACAAACTCAATCTTACTTGACAAAATTCCAACAAATCTTTCATGTCCTTGCAACTAGGACTCGTTCTTCTTCACAAAAATCATATAAATATTATCCAAAATAAATGAAACCAATGGGAAATCAATCATAACCTTAAAAAAGACCTTCATACAAATTTTTACCAATTTCTAATGGTTAAAATGAAAGATATGCAATTTTTATTGCTTGCTGCCCTGTCAAATCTGAACATACCTGCCTGGAGCAAAATTGTCATAACTTCTTCATACCTATATGAATTTCAATGAAACCAATTGCATTTGAAATTATATTCACATAAATTTAACATCCAATCACTTTTGTATCATAATCTGTCCATACAATTCTATACAAGGCCAAGAAACAACAAAAAAATGCTTTAGAAATAACATAAATTCATGGTGAAACTTATGATTTTTCATTCAATTATTACCACCACCCCTCAAAACTATGGATGGATGTAAAAATGGCTTTTAAAAATGTATTTTAATCAGTTTCAACCACCTACAATGACCTTTTACATGACTTGACCCTTAGTATTCCCATATTTGCATTTTTTGCAATTTTTGACAATTTTCCACCTACTTGACTCTTGAACTTCCAAATCCTGCAATTACAAATTGAAAAAATTTCAACAATATTACAAAATATTATTTTAAAGACTCCAAATGACCAAACACCCCTAAAACATTTAAAATGGTCAATTAGACCTTATTACATGACTCAAACACCTTACAAAGATTTTTTTTACAATTTGGCCTCATGGAGGCAAGAAATCAAATAGGTGCTCCCACACCACACAAAAGGTACACACGTAATAGAAGGAAAGTCAATGTTGGGCATTAATGTAAATTCATATCAATCACCAAAATTTTGACATCAATATTGAAGCTTATGAAATAATACCCATGAGGAGGGTGGCTAGGATTATAAATGAGGTTCAGACAGAGGAGGACGATGATCTTGCTCTAAGGAAACTCATACCACCATGGGCAAGGTAGATGACAATAAGTTGCTTTTAGATGTTGTTTTGTTTGCAAGGCTTTAAACTTTCATAATTTCCTAACACATTTTTTGGTTACAGGAAAGAGAATTTGATTTCACATATCATAAGTCACCAGTATATTGATCCTGATGAGATATTTACTGGTGCAAGAACTTGCAATTTGAATGAAGGTACTTCAGTATGAAGTTATAATAGGAGTAAAAAACATTATATTTCTCTATTCATGCTTGATTAAATATCATACATTTTTATTTCATTTTCTTCAAGATACCATCAATTATTTGTTCTTTTGTGCTTTGAGAAAGGTGTGCAAATGACTCAATTAAAATATTTTGATTTTGCAGTTTTTGAGTGTAATGGATCAAATACATTTGAGAGATTTCAAACGGCGTAGCCACAACAGGAGGCTCAAATACTGTTTTAATGGGAAGAAGAGTTTTATACAAGTTGCAGATGTATTACATAAATTAGGGCTGAGTAAAATCACAATGGATTCAGGTTGCCTTGTCTGCTTATAAGCATGTTCTTGCCGGATAACTAATCCCAACTGTTTATTTCTCCCAAGTAATGTTCCGATCATCGTAACCTCCATATCTATACAGACAAATCTCAGTATTAAAGACAAATTTTGAAGATAGACTCGCAAGTTTCTTTGAAATGATTTCATTAACTTCATCGCAGCTCTCACACGTTTTGTGGGTAGTTTTAAATATATTTTTTGTTTGTTCTTTTGCCCTCAAGCATATGCTTTTTACTCCTATATATACTGCTGAAGCTGGGTTTTGTTATGCACTTAAATGGAGTCCAGTTCGCAGAGCTGTAAGAAGCAGTAGTCTAAAGATGTAAATGGTGTTCAACTGTATGGAGAATGCAGTAGTACATTTGTCAATGAGCAGCTCAAGCAACGTTAGAATGTTGTAATGGTGTTCCGTCATGAGCAGCAACTTCTTTACTCGCCAGCTTGTAATGATAAGTTTGAGCAGCAGCTCAACTACTCTTTTATTCAATGTATCCATTCAAATTCTCCTTTTTCATCAATTTTCCCAAATAAGCAACACATAGCTACCTTCAATTTTTACTAACACAAGACGTGTTTACATCAAATTATGTTCAATTGTTTTCTCAGTAAGGGATACTGACAGCTACATACATGTCTTTCGTCCCTTCCCTCCTGTAATGTACCAGTTCTTGCCAGATAGAACTGCACTGCAACCAGCCCTAGAGGAAGGACTTGATCCTTGAGTTTTGATTTTGGACCAGCCCATCTGAAATCAGAAACAAATGGGAGCAAGAACAACATGAATAATCTATAGCATCATCCATTTGAAGCTTCATTATTAGTATTACCAAACAGTTTTGCCTCATAGCACAATTCTAGAGCAGTTCTTGTAGATTTGTGTGACTGAAGGTAGGATACATCTATAAGCCTATCAGAGGAGATCCAGCATTTTATTATCTACCTTTACGGAAAAAATGTCTCACAATTCAGGGAAAACAATCACATCAAAAGAGCATTTTTCGACATTCACGCACTGTTTCAAAATCGAGAGAGAATAGATCATTCAAAGCCTTGGATTTCGCTGCTCCACCAAAGACCAGCAAAAATCTATCATTGTATAATGCAGCTACATGCTTTGATCTCGGAGAAGGTCCTTTACCCCTGTGAGTATTTAAAAAACATGCTAAATCTTCAAAGAATCCAATGTTTTTATTTGTAAACTTTGGAAAATGTTTAAAAAGACAGAAAAGAATAAAAATAACAATAGCTGTACTTGACTTTTGATAAAAGTTTTAATGACTGAATGAAAACTGTATAATTATTTGCTCTTAATAATCTCACTAAATAAGTACTGATACCATCAATTGAAAATCCTCACGTTGTTTGTAGAGGAAGCCACATGAGGGATTTCATATCAAACATGTGCAGATCTTTAAGCTTCCTTCCCTTGGCATCTTCACCACCAAACATGATGAGAATCGAACCAGCTTTGGTCACACTTTGGCCACTGCGAGCAACCTACAACAGAATCCAATTATCATCCTAAGACAATACCAAATGACACCAAACTCAATGGGAACTGAATCGCTTTTAGATTTCACTACAGCATGCAAATGAGAGTTGATAACATGATACTTGGCCCATTCTGTATCTTAAATAATAAAGTTGGTCTTATACTTAATACATCAACAATAATATTGTGCATGAAGATTATATTTATCACAAAATTTCAAGCCACTAAATTACTAAAAGAAAAGAAAACACTTCCAGCAGAATCAAAACCACAAACAAGCAATATTAATGCATTGTTATTTTCAACCACTGCTAGTGCATGTGACTACCATTTCGGGATCAATGTAATATGCTGCCCTGTTTTGCCTTGGTTTTTTTTGTGTTTTTGCAATGTTTATGATAGATTGCCAATAAAAAATAAAGTGCAGAAATAACAATAACTTGCAGCAAATAAAAACTCAGAAATTTCACAGTTTTCCAATGTTGCAACAAGCAGAAAATTCCAGATTTGTATTACATTCAAAATATCGAGTATTTCTCCATTGCAACAGCAACACAGTTCATAAAATATCATGACATATCTAGAACCAACATACCCAAAAAGATTTTGCGGCAATGACAAGGGGCTGTAGTTGAAACCAGCCAACTGGAAGAGCAGAAATGATGAATTGTGGTCCCAGTAGATCACTGTCTCCACTCCCGTTGAATTTGCTGAGTATCCCTCAGCCCTAGGCGCCACAAATGCAACACCCAGCTCCAAACCCTAAGTGCCCTCCTTGCAAACCCACACGCCCTCCTTGGAATGGTACGGCCAGCTTGTGCAGAGGTATGGCCAGCAAAAGGGTTTACAACAGCAAGAAACCTCCAAATACCTTCCTCCAATCTGGCTTGATGAATAGACTCTGAAATACGAAGCTCCAATGACTAAAGAAGAGAATAAATGAACACCAATGTAGCCCAGCTGTGATCTCTATATGAAACCACCAATAGATTCTCTAGACTGCATCTCTCAATAGTGTAGAGAATCCTGCTTGCAAGGGATTTCGTCCTCACAAACCCTGAGAAGAATGAACTCCAAGAACAAGAGCAAACCAATATTCAATCCAGCATAAGAGAAGAATGAGCTCCAAAAGCCCTTATAAAGCTCTCCCAAAACCCCACGACCCCCTTGGGGAAATAAAATGATTTTATTTTTAAATTAAAATGTCCCCCTTATGACTCCCTAGGTGCCCACTTCAAGTTATAACATTATTTACTTTATATTTTCCCCTTATGTCTCCCATGGTCCCTTCTTAATAAAGTAACTTTATAAAATAACATAAGTTAAATATTTAATTTAACTTTAATAACTTTATGTTATTTAAAATAATTGCATGAGACCATTTAAATGTAATGAAATGCCGGATATCAGCACTCTCTCACTAACACTACTAAACCCAAGATGGCAACCACAAACCCCGCTTTGGTGTAGAGAGTCCGACCTACTAAAAATAGTGGGAGAAAGTCAAAACACTCAGGATAAGAGGCGATGCATGGCTCCCAACCACCATGTTGGATAAGCCTTGGTCACCAAAGTTCCAGTAACCCAGTATTTCCCGCAGGATCGTCCCCAAAATCTGCATTTCCTAGAGGAGACGTCCCTCGGAGACTTAGGGACTTGGAGGCCGTCCCATCAGCCCACCCAGTATACCATCCCACCCACTGATATTATTTGTCTCGAGATCACATGGGACTTGCAGGGATGCTGGGATGTTCTCAAGAGACATCCTAGTGGACTCCTAGTTGTCCTCAAGATGTATAATTCATATGCGCCTGTACATCTTTTTATATTCTTTTCAAGTACTATATGTATTTCAGCACCTACTGCCTCCTACGCCGTCCCCTGCGTCTGCGGCAGACCCTTCCACCGCGACGCGTCCCGTCCCCATCCCGTCCCACGAGAACCCGTGGAGACATCTCCCTAACCAGAGCTGTGCTGTAGGAACCTTGAATAAGACCTAACTCCTGCCGAGCCTCTTAGATACACTAGGAAGGGGACATTACAATCAACAATCTTGTATAATCACTTCTCACCAATACCACCTACACTCACCTCATTAAGAGAACTTTGACCATGCATTTGGTACCTTGAAAGTTGCTAGAAAGAGATTCTTAGTTATTTCACTAATAGAAAGCAAAATCTTGTCCATGTTAGGAACATATTGAAAATTCTTAAATGTATAGACAACATTATTCAATATGGAACCAACACTACCATACCTTTCGACACAATGAGTCCATCCATCCCCTAAAGTGACAGCTTTACATCTACTCTAATATTTAATAAAAGATATATACCAATCTTTGCAATAGGTATAATGTCTAGATGCACCTAGTTCAAAGTACCAAATCATCGGCTCAATGGATTGTTCATGTGATGCAAAAAATGTGAATCCATCTTTCACCTCTAGCTCATTCACTTCATGCTACTCACCTTCAGCAACATTTGCATACTTTGATCTCTTTTGGTCAAATTAACTCTTATGCCAATTCCCTCTAAAGTGTCCAAGCTGATTACAATAAAAGCAATTCCCTCTTGATCTTCTAGGTGTGCTAGTGCCTCTTGATGATTCATTTAATAAATTTCTAGTGTTCTTCCTATCTTTACTTCTGCTTTGTGCACTAAATGCACTTTCTATAGATTCTGAAGTCAATATTTCTACATGATCCCATGTCCTTTCCTCATGTAAGAGAAGTGTGGATGCCTTTCTAAAATCAAGAGCTCATTTCTCTGCAATCAAGTGTAAGAATTCAACAAATGAATCATATGACAATGGCAAGCTCTATCAAATCAGAGCTATCATGTCTTCTTCATCTATTAGCATTTGGATACACAATAACTTATCACTTAGATCTTCCAAACAAGTATTTTCAGACAGATCCCCAATGCAACTTAGATGAAAATAGTATGCTTTGCAAATACAAAGCTTGACCAGCCTTGAATGTCTACTATTTGTTTTTTAGATTCTCCCCAAGAGTAGTTGCACCAATGGCATTTCAAACTTCTAGAATCAATGCATCTACAACAGGCTACAAAAGCATTAAAGCTATTCCTTATACCTCCTTGTCATAGTCCTATCAATCATAGATCTAACCTTTCCTCCTCCACTAGAAACTAATTGAGTCCACGATACTCAAATGGTGAGTATCTTATGACTCTATAAACTATAATTATTTCTTGTCAACTTCTGAAAGTTGAGTGAAAGCAATGCCTAGATTCCTGGCATTTCAAGACACAAGACTAGGTCAAAGAAAAAATCAAACTAGTGCTGAAGTAAAACAAGGTTACAAGGAACTTTATATGGTTATTACACACCATGTGCCAAAGTTTCAAGCAAAATTCAAGAAGGTTACAAGGAACTTCATAAAGTTATTACACACCATGTGGCAAAATTTCAAGCAAAATTATCAACTAGATCAAAATATACAAGATTAATTGGATCCACTAGCATATAAAGGAAATATTATTAAGTCTAAAATTTAAAACTATAAAGTTAAACCTTAAATATTTATAAAGTTTGTAAAAC
>VDFB02000002.1:178738473-178804878 GCA_007258455.2 Sequoia sempervirens
AGTCCTCCATCTTTGGGCACCTCAGAGAAGTTTTCACCCGCAGATTCATCCTTTATTTTTACTATTTTATCGTCAAGAGGTGCCTTTCGGTTTTCACCTAGAGACGTTTCATTTTTTACTTTATTTTTACTTTTGCGACTAGAGGACTGAACAGTCTCGCCGAAGTATGTTGTGTAGTCTAAATCAATGGCAAATCCGGATTCATGGTCCCCACTGGGTATGCCTTCTCGTAATCCCATGAATTCGACAATTGCCTCATCATTCTGAAATGTGTCCAGAACTGGCGGTCCTTGTTGGTCCCAATCGACTAATTCAGGGTAAACTAAAGAGATTCCATCATCAAGGCTAGTGAATTGGGGTGAGGATGCGGACAGCATGCAGATGGATTCGGTGATGTTGTAAATGAGGTTATCATCATCCAACTCAACATCGAACTCTATCCAATATTCTCCTTCACTAGTGTCATATTCGTTATCAAAGTAAGGAGTAAAGGTTTTAGAGCCCTGGTTATCAATGTCGTCTGACACTTCGGATTGATTGGGATTAGAGGGTTCAGGGAATGGGTGTTGTATGTTGTGGGAAGTGGAAGTGGGACTTCGACCATTTGGTGCTTGTTCAATTTTGAATGTTTTCCAAAACCGTTGCTTAGAGGTCAATTCTCCGGGTTCGACAAACAAATCATCAAGACAGCAGTCACTTAGGGATCATTTTGATCCAAATTCCCACTCATGGGAGTCTGTTTCGGTGAGGTTTTCCCTAGTAGTCTCGACACTGTCAGAAGTGTGTACTCGCTCATTTGAAAGTTCAGAGGCACGTCGATCTTCATTGTTGAGTGATCCAAACCCTAATCCAAGATACTTCAGAGTTTGAGAAGTTTCTATGGGTTCCCTTCGACCAGTTTTATTTTTTCCAAGGCCACTAGTACCATCGTAGCCTTTAGCCTTCATGATGTTGTAACCCTTGCCATATTTTTGAACTGGTAATGGAGGTAATGTGACTGTCTCCTTATAAATCCATCCTGTGATGTCAGCAAGGTCTTCATCACTCATGTCTCCCCACTTGATAAAGACTGTATTCGGTGGAACTTTGAAAGTTTCTTGAGGTTCCATTCTGAAACATGGCCGACCATATATCTTTGGAGGAGTGGATATTGTAGTTATGTTGTATGATGTATTTAGTTTGAACTCTCCACAGCCGAGGTCCTGGATTTTGACAATTGATTTAGTCTTAGGACTGGTGGAAGGTGGTGGTACGGCGGAAGACATGGATGGAGTGGATGTGGAAGATGACATGAGTGTGGAAGGGTTGATGTATTTGGACGACGAGGAGCCAGGTGCTTCTCGATTAATAGGTACTCGGTTTTCAGAGATACCCCTTAAGTTGGTACAATATTGGAAAGGGTCAGGGTCTCCGTATATGGTTACTTCTGTGCCGTCGAAAGGAAACTTGAGGCATTGGTGGTATGTGGATGGGACGGCTTTTAAGGCGTGAATCCATGGACGGCCTAGCAATATGTTATACAGTAGTTCCAAATCCAGGACCTGGCAAGTTGTGTCCACGATGACCGACCCCACTCTGATTGGGAGAGAGATAACACCACATGAAGAGCGTTCCTCATCATCGTATGCTTTGATCACTATGCTTTTCGTTGGGTCTATGCACGCATTAGAGAACCCTAGAGCTTTAACCAATTTGAGGGAGCATATGTTCAACCCTGCTCCGCCATCTCCTAAAACTTGTCTAACTTTGTGCTTGTGGACAAAAGTTTCTATGTGTAATGCGTCATTGTGGTTGGTTTTACGTGATGAGTAGTCTTGGTCCAAGAAGGTGACGTGGTGCGGTGTGGTGAGATATCCCACCATAGTTTCAAACTGATTGACATCGATGTCCTTAGGGACCGATGACTCTAGGAGAGTTTTGTCTAGGATTTCTTTGTGCGCAGGAGAGATACGAAGCAGCTCAAGGATAGATATTTGTGTGGGAGTCTTTCCTAGTTGGTCAATGAGGTTGAACTGACTTTTGGGTTTCCACTATTGTGGAGTTGAGACAGGTTTTGGCTGTTTAGCCGATGCAGCAGGTTGTGATTGTTTAGCAGATGGGCCCGGTATAGTGATTTTGGCTTGTCTAGGGGGAGGTGGACCAACTATAGTAACCTTGCCACTTTGTGTAGTAGCATTGCACTGGGGTGCTCTCTTGACTGTAATGGTATTGATGTGCTCATTGTCAGTTCTGACATTATTTATAATTGGTCCACCAAAATAATCATACTTGGCTCGAGTAAAGTTAGCTTGGTTCTGTGAACCTGAAGTGGAAGCATTATGAGAACCATGGTCCTGCAGTGGATTCGTATGGATAGTATGATCCGAATTGGAGGTGAATTGCGATCCACCTACTTCAATGGTGCGATTTTCGATAAGGTCTTGTATTATGTTTTTCAATTGTCGACAATTAGAGGTTGTATGCCCTTTGGCTCGATGGTATTCGCAAAGTGCATTGTCATTCCACCATGCTGGTTTGAATTGTCCTGGGTCATATGGTTTTATTTTTGGAAGTGTGATGACCCCATGCTGGATGCATTTCTTAAGGACTTCTTCAATGGGTTCACCCAAATGGGTGTATGTGTGACCCCTAGGAAATTGTCTCATCGGACGATATTGTCCCTGATTGTTTTGACCACTTTGGTTGTTTGAAGGAGTATTGGGAGGAGGTTTCCATGTCGTTGTTGGTCTGTTTTGTTGTTGAACCCCCTTCAGGGCCAATACGGGACCTACAGTGTTTGCAGTCTTGGCGTCAACAACACTGTCATTTGTGACTTGCTTATTTTTAACCCAATATTTGTTTTTGTTGGCGGGTGGATTGACGTTCGTGTTTTTGGAACCATATCTCAGTTCTCCCTTTGCGATAAGGGCTTTCTCAATCTGGACCCCCTTTTCGACCAATTCTGTGAAGTTTGTGCAACAATGTATTTGCAATGCAAATTTTAGGGGTCCTAGGAGTGTTTGGACAAACATGTCGACTTTTTCCCTTTCGGGGATGTCAATGTGACATTGACTAGCGAGGCTTCTCCATTTTTGAAAGAACGGGATAAATGTCTCACCCAAATATTCTTGTGTGAGATTGCACAAGCTAGTGATAGAGGTATCCATGTCAATGTTGTACGCGTAATTTCTTATGAATTTGTGTTTAAGCTCATCCCATGTCTGGATATCCTTTTGCGTTGAAAACCATTCAAGGGCTTGACCCGCCAGACTTTTAGAAAAAATTCTCATCAAGTATGTTTGTTTGTAGGCGATGTCCATACAATTGGTTGCGAATTCACAAACGTGTTCAATGGGATTTGTCTTGCCTCTATATTTTGTGAAGTTGGGTGACACGTATCCTGGTGGAAATGAAGGCATGTATAAGTTCGTGTCGAATGGGTATACATCTAGGTCATATGATATTTCTGATTTCCTACCTGAAATGTACATGTTTTGGATGGTTTTCTCCATATCTCTCATTCTTGCTTTGAGTTCATCTATGGTGGGGTCGTTTATGTTTCCGTGCGTTGGATTGCCTGGTACACTGTGTGTTCCTGTTTGTTGTGTGTGAGGATTGGTGTATTGTGGCGGTACAGATTGTTGTGGTACGTGTGGAGTGATATGTTGTTGGTATTGGAAGTTATGAGTGGGTGCATGTTGATGGGTATGAATGTTAAATGAGTATGTTGGGATGTGTCCCCCAGCCATGTATGTCGTTATTTGGGGGATGTTGTGACCATGACTGTTATAGTGTGTCAATGATGTCGTGGGTTGTGTTACTTGGCCCCCTTGTGTAAATTGCTGATTTTGCACAAGGGGGACGTTTGTGTTTGTACCTTGGGAGACAATGACATTTGACTGTGTTGTCGTATTAACATTTTTTTGTTGTCCTTGGATGAAGATACGTCCTGTGGCTCCTCCCGAAGGATTTTGTGAATTACTACTGAACGGATTTGTCGAAGTTGTGTTCATAGTAGTAGATGAAGTTGTCAAGAGGGGATTGTTGTGACTTGATGATGCCCCCGTGGTATTTACTGTCGTGGTAAAAAGAGGATTGGAATAATTTTCCCATATTGTTGAGGAGCCAAGAGTGGTTCCATCCGATTGGGGTAGTGTCGTGGATGTTGTGGGCATTGTGGATGATTGTGATCCCTCAATAGATGTAGCATTTATTGTGTTGGAGATGTTTGGGATGTTGGGCGTGTTATGTACTGTCGTTGTGGTCCCAAAGGAAGTATTGCTCGTAGTATTTAGAATTTGACCACTATGTGACATGTTATGTGTGTTGTTGGCATTAGGGTCATGAAGTGTCAAATTTAGCGTGTTGGCATCAAATCCTGGTGGTAACTTAGCTCCTTCACTCAAGAGCATAGCTAAGAATCTATCTCTGTCCTGACAGACCATTGCTTCAACAAACTGACAGGCCTCGGGGTCTTGTGTCAATGCCTCTATGTTTTCCTGAAGTAGTTGACCATTTTCATCTCTTTGCAAGTAGAGTTCGAATGTACTATTTGATGAGGATTGTGTTGTCACTGGAGGTTGATTGTCTAAATTGGAAAATGGATCATAAAGGGTCCAATTTGGGTCATGTGGAGGATTGTTGACAGTAAACGGGGGGTCTTGTCTAAAGTTTTCCATTTGTCTCTTTTGTTTTTGAAGTCTGGTTTCAACCATAAATGAGATTGCTCAAATGGGAATGATGACTAAATGCGAGTATGACACTACGTGAAGTCTAAATTCAAGATGACGACTAGAATGACTAATGTTTTTGGTTTTTTCGTGAATAGGATATGCAATGTGTATGCAATGTAAGACACGGTTATCTAAGCGCTTCTAAGCTTGAACTTTGTTTTTGATTTTGACTGCTAAAGGACTTTGTTGGAAATGACAAGTTGACAAGGTCTAAATGACTAGTGAGTCTTCCTAACTAGACTTTTGAGTTGGAAGAAATCTCACAAAAGAGGACAATGACTAAAAAGGGGGTTTGATAACTTAGTCCAAGAGGGTCTAATTTCAAAAACAATGACTTTGCAAAGTGTGCTTAAGATTTTCCTAATCCTAAGTATGCAAAATATGAACCTAGGGATAGTCTAATGCCAAATGTATGCAATGAAAAGGAATGAGGTATGAAACCTATGGTGACTAATGCAAACTAATGGTCAAGACTTTGAGCAATTTCAAGTTTTGGTTTCTGACAGAGTCTTCTTGGTGACAGTGTTTGACAGATGGTGGAAAAATTGAGGACCTCAAGTTTCAAATATGACGTTTTAAGTTTTGACAGGCAGATGCATCGCTCGAAACTGCAAATGCGTCTCAATTTAGCAAATGCGGTTCGGTTTTACAATTACGGATTTTGAACTATCAAATGCGACTCGATATATCATATGCGGCTTTTAATTTGATAGATGTGTCACGACGCCTACAGATGTGTCATTCTAGGTCTCAAATGCGGTTTAGCAGAGCAGTTGCGTTGCAGAAAATCAGTTGCGGTTCGACAGATGTGACACAGTTTTGTTTCAAAATGATTTTTGTGTTGTTTTGATGGAAATTTTGATCTGTTTGATGAATGTTTTATTTGAACTGTGATAGAACCAAAAAAAAATTGACAAATACAGCGTTTTAAAAAAGTAACCAAACACACATCAGATAAGTACGATCCTAGGTTAGGCCATGACAATATTCTCTAGATTCCACGCGGGTTTCCCTAACCGCATATCTGTAGCGTGTGAATTCAGAAGCTTGGCTGCACGGGCTCCCCCTTACAGTGCACTCTCTTCTCAGGCCAACCAAGCTTCCAACCCCCATGAAACTCCCATGGCAAGCTGATCACCTCTACTACAAACTGCGAAAGTGTGGATGCCTTCACACCGACTGGTGCTGCGCTAGCAAATAGAAGGATTTTGGCTTACTACACAAGAGTTTTTAGTTCGGGAACCCCGTTCGAGTGTCCATACATGGGGCAAGAGATTAATCACCATTAAGGTGGCACTCCATCCTGAAGAGGTTAAGCTCAACAGGGTTTAAGGGAGTACAACTCCGTCCGTATGACACATCCGCACTCGCAACCTTAGGTTTTCCCTTAAGGTTTACATTTATATACCGGTCGGGGGTAGCTTGGCTTTAGCTCCGTTTCCGGTTTGAGTCACGTTGGGGTGATGAAATCCCCAGGCAGCCCAATTTCTAGAGTTGGTAACCGTTTCTCTTACAACCAAGATCGCCCGAAAGTGCGAGGGGAGAGGATACTCCGATATACCAAGTCAGGGTAAATAACAGATAAGAATGGGTCTGGTTTTCTGATCACAAGGTTTTCACCAAGTGAGAGCATACTCACCTACCATTATGTAAGCATAATCAATCATAGAAGACATGAGTTCTTTTTTATATGCACCAAAATCAAATGTTTGCTAAGCTAAGAAAAACAAGCACAAAGTTTGTTTATTCCTTCTTCGACATTCGAATCTGCAAACAATGAATTAGTAGTCTTTTTAAGCAATGGTCTTCGACACACGAATGAGGATCGCCACACGCTACAAGAAAAGATTAGTAACACAAAAAAAATCTAATATAGCCAACATGCAGGAAAAAAACATAGAAAAATAGAAAACTAGAAAACCAGAAACCCGAAACAACTTGAAATCCGAAAATCAGAACCTCAAAACTGAAAGAAAATTTTTACCAGACAGATGCGGCTCGACATGGCAAATGCGTCATTCGAGTCTTCAAATGCGGCGCGACAGATCAGATGCGTCATTCTGGTTGTCAGTTGCGGCTTGTCAAGGCGATTGCGGCGCTTCTGTAAGCAGATGCGTCGCGATGCATCAAATGCGTCACGATTTTTTTAAAAAGACACTTGCGTCGATCTGTACCTGTACCTGCAAAACAACAGAAAACAACAAAAAACCGTACGGAAACGAGAAAACGGAGTCGGGTTCACCAATGTAACTGAGGGTATTTTCTAGGTATTAGATTAGATCAATTGAATTGAAAGCAAAATGATAAAAACCCAAAGTAGCTACAAAACACAATGGAAATACATGAAAGAACGATTATACCTGATCGTCGAAGTCTCCATGATTCATTTTTGTAGCACCTTCTTATTTGCTGGATAATGTGGCCCTCATATTTGTTGTGCGAGCAAAATCTAAAAATTGTCTAAGTCCTACAACAAGCTTTGAAGGATTTTCTATGTCTAAATGCCTATGTCTATTGCCAATGCCTATGTCTAAAACAAATTCCAAAATTGATCAAATGACTATATCCAATACTAAAATTTCCTATGACAATAAAGTGTGAAAGTAAATGCCTATAATCACTATGCAAAATGCCAGCATGTGCGTGTGTAATCGAAAAGTGAGAAGAAGATGGCATTTTATAGAAAATGCTATTTCGAATGGATGGACGAGATAAATTAATGAAATGAACGATCCAGATTACACCTAAGAATCCCTAATTAGGGTTAGGGAAAAATCCTTAATCGAACGGTCAAAATAAAATCGGATTGACGGTGGAGAATAAATGAGACAAATTAATTAGAAAATAAAGATTTTCGAAAAATCAAGAAGATAAGATTGCCCGATTTGCCAGATTCGAAAAATCAAAGAGATAAGATTTGGACTGAAGATAAGATTTGGAAAATCAAGAATCTGCCCAATTGCTTGATTTTTAGAAGATTAACTGCTAATTTGAATTAAAATAATTCAAATTATTGATTTTATGAGATAATAAATAATCTTTTTCAGATTATTTATCCAAATCAACTGACAGTTAAGATTGGGATGACATTTTAAATAATTGATTTATTTAAAATGGGAGGAATATTAAATTGACAATTAAATAATTAAATTTAGTTATTTAATTTAGAAGATAAGATTAATTAATTAAATAAATCAATCAATTTATTTAATTAAGACAATTAGTGACATATTAAATAAATAAATAAAACTTATTTATTTAATAATCAGGAAGAAATATATGACAAAGGGTAATTAAATAAATTAAGAAATTTATTTAATTAAGGGAAGACTTAGACAATTAACGACGTATTGAATAAATAAATAACATTTATTTATTTAATAATCATGAAAAATAAAGGGACACGAATTAATTAAATAATTATGAATTATTTAATCAATAGTCGAATGTGGACCAAGGACATAATTAAATGTCTTAATTATGCTAGGACGAAAGTGGTAAAAATGAAGCTTGCAAGCCTAGGTCATTTTTAGGTGTCTACATGTATATATATATATGTGTGTGTGTGTGTGTATGAATGCATTTATGTTGATAGGGGATAGTAACATGATATATATGTATATATGTATTTACTAAAGTATATGGTTATATGTATGTATCAATGATGTCTACATACGTATAAACATATACAATAAAAGACGCATAAAAATGTATATTGGTATGTAGTATTGGCCTTGATTTCCATTGAGTTGATAGGAAATTAGGATTGTCGCTATAACCCCCCCTTGAGATATAAATTTTTCCATTTGAGTTCAGATACTAAAGGCTCTATGACAAGTCATGATATTGGAATGATTAAGATTATATATGTATTATCGATGACATACACGTAACAATGTGTCATTAATCGATTGCCATATGTATAAGTTTATGTTATATATATACACTACAACACAACAAGAAATTAGTGCCTAAAATAGCACCAAAATTTAGTGCATTTGAGTTCATCAATTGGACACATCTCAAGACGCAAAAGTCGGCACTAAATGGCATGTTCACTTTGGCGCCGGATTTTGCGCTGAAATTTTCACCGGATTTAGCACCCACTTTAGTGTCGGATTTTACACCGGAAAAATGGTGCAAGTAATAGCGCCGCCTTTAGCATTGGGAAGCAAGACCAATTTAATGTCGGAAATAGAGCCTAAATTAGTGCCCAATTTGGCTTCTAGTTTTTCTTCCATGTCTACTCCCATTGTTGCTTCTAGTTTTGCTCCTAGTCGTGCTTCTTGTTTTGCTTCTGGTATGACATCGAAAATAGCTTCTTTTTTGGCTTCCTAATTGACTCCAAGTTTTGCTTCCATTATGGTGTCCTTTGTTGCTTCCAGTTTTGCTTCCATTATGATGTCCTTTGTTGCTTCTAGTTTGGCTTCTGATTTTGTTTTTGGTTTTGCTTCTTGTGTTGCTTCCAGGTTTGCTTCCAGTTTTGCTTCTAGGTTTGCTTCTGGTTTTGCTTCCATCTTTGCCTCCAATTTTGCTTCCAATTTCGCTTCCAGTTTTGCTTCTATTTTTTCTTCCGATATAACACCGCTTGTTGCATCTAGCTTTGCTTCCATTTTTGCGTATTTTTTTCTTCTAATATGGCTTCTATTATTGCATCTATTGTTGCTTCTAAAATTGCTTCCATTATTACTTCTTTGTTTGCAACCCGAATTGCTTCTGTGTTTGCTTCCTAGATAACACCAAACTTTGCTTCCAAAATTGCTTCTAGTTTGCTTCTAGTTTGGCTTCCATTGTTGATTTCTTTTTTTATTCTTTTTTTGCTTCCATTTATTAATTTAATATGTTTTATTTCAATTTAATTAGTTAAATATATCATGCCTCTTAAATAACTCATATGATTATAGAGTAAGTAATTTAATTATTTAACTCATATGATTAAATAACAAGATAATTATTATAACATGATCATCATCTATAATTAAAACAAGTGAGTCAAAATCTATAATTTAATTGAATTTGACATCCATTTTGAGCAGTAAATTAAAACCATCATACATAATAAATATCCATCCAAAAATATCGACCAAATTGACAAGTCAATACTGATAAGATCATCATCATATATAACTAAAACAAGTGAAAGTCAAATATGCCAGTAGATCAATAACATGTCAAAATGATAAATTTCCAACAGTCGGCATAAGTCAAAATGATACATTTCCAACAGTCAACATAAGTCAAAATGATACATGTCCAAATGATAAAAGTAAAAATGATAAATTATGTAACTCAAATTGATATAAGTCAAGATGATACATGTCCAAATGATATAAGTGAAAATGATACATGTCAATATGATACAACTCAAGAATATGGTACTGTAGGTTGTGAAAATGATACATATGATAGTAACCATAAAAAAAGGCATCATAACGATATATCAGCAATGATCCATGATGCAGTCTATATGATCATGAATGTCACTAGCTACTACCAACAACTGCCTCATCATCATCATCACCATTGTGATAATCATTATCATGACATCATCATCGTCATCATCATTGTCATCGGCCTTGGTGTCTTCTATATTTGCGTTATCATCATCCTCTGCCATGTGATTTGTACTAGCAAAACCAATATTTTATGGATCTATATCATGATGAGGATCATCTTAATCTTCTGGAAGACCCGTGTTCTGCAAAAAAAAATCATTTAAAATGAAAAGTTATTATTTATTTCGTGCAATAATTTATTTTTCTGTTATATATCTAATATTACAACATATGAGACGAAACCATAATCATATTACATCATATCAAAGTGCACATACCATAATAAAATTTCAAAAAAATTACAGCTAATATGTCATTCCAATGATGTAAAACATGAAACAATTCTAATAAACGTTAGTAAAGATCATAAAAAAATTATTATACATTTAACTATCAACTGTAAATTCTATTACATAACCTTAAGTGCCAACCCTCTGCATTTTGTGCTATATATGATTATGTTTGCCTCAAATATCCTTTGAGAGTTAATTGGTCTATATATCTTTTTCTCCTATATTTCAGAATTGGATATTTTTCTAGGACATTTTGGCACTATAATATGCTTCAAAGGTTCTTTGAGAATTAACTAGTCTATATGTCCCCGTATTTGAGAGTTAACATTTATGGTTTAGTTTTTTGTTTGTAAGCAAGCTATGACATGCAACAATACTTGAGCATACAGAGAATAGTTCTTCAAGACATTTCGTACTCTGATTATACTATTTTTATGTGACCTTTTTCATGTATATAATCATATCATGTTCATGTATGTTAATATAAGGAAACTATGGAGGCAATTCAAAGAGATGGCCTTGAACTTTTGCCTCATCTTACAAAGTCTACAAGAATAGGAATAGGGATCAAATTTCAAGAGTCTAGTTTAAGTTTGAATTCAAGAAATGACAAAATTGTGAAGGCTAGAAAGGCTTTTAATGTATCACTTGGGTTTCAAAATTTGCAGTTGCAGATTGGTAACCCCAAAACAAAAAATTATTCATTGCTCCTTGTTGAAACTGTGGTTGTTAAGGATAAAGGGCCTGAAAATGCAACTAGGGTAAGCTCCAAGGTATACACTGATGTCGCATACTCATTTAACGGCGATGATGAAGATGAGGAAGTAAAACAAAAACCCAAGGCTGAGGTAAATGGAGGAGAATCAGGCAACTCCAAGGCAACCTTACGATCTAATAATCAGGAGATGACTAAAGAAGAGCAACGCCGGAAATACCAAGAAGAACTTGCAAGGCAAAAGAATGTGGAGACTGGAAGAAGATTAGCTGAGGGGGCATTGGTACAAGAGATGGACATGGCTCTTCCAAGCCATCCACTGAGATGGTTTCCTACAAAAATGTGGATGATATCCTCATTTCTAGAGAGCTCATGATTTGGGTTGATACAAAAAATAATGTTGTTTTGGTACCCATTTATGGCATCATGGTTCCATCATGGTTCCATTTCATGTAGCCACCATCAAGAGTGTTACAAGCCAACAAGATGGAGGGAATTCTTATATAAGGATAATTTTCAATGTTCCAGGTATTGGCTTTAATGCTAACTACATGCCAACATTGAAATTCCCTAGCAATATTTATGTTAAGGAAAATTCCTTTAGATCCAAGGATTCAAAGCACATCAACCATGTGGTACAAATGATTAAATCTCATAGACAATTTGTAGCAATAAAAGAGTCTAAAAAGGCAGAGAGAACTACACCAATGACTCAGGAGAAACTTCAGCTTTCAAAAACAAAGCCAATTAGGCTAGCAGACTTGTGGATCAGGCTAGCATTTGGTGGAAGAGGAAGAAAGATGACTGGAAATCTGGAGGCCCACTATAATGGATTTCAGTATTCAACCATGAGAGAAGAAGAGAGAGTTGATATCATGTATCAAAACATTAAGCATGCATTCTTCCAACCAGTAGAGAAGGAGATGATTACTTTGCTTCATTTTCATTTGCGTAACCATATCATCACATGGGAACCAAGAAGACCAAGGATGTCCAATTTTATGTGGAGGTAATGGCTGTGGTCCAAACTTTAGGAGGGGCAAGAAGGTCAATGTATGATCCTGGTGAAATTGAGGAAGAACAAGAGAGGAACAGGAAAAATAAAATCAATGTAGAGTTTCAAGGATTTTTCAAGCGATTAAGAGAGCTATGGAGTAGCCTCATCTAAAATATTTTGAACTAGAGTTTGATATACCATTTAGAGAGCTTGGTTTTCATGGAGTTCCTTTCAAAGCCTCTGCTTTTATTGTTCCTATGGTAAAATATTTGGTAGAGTTGGTGGAATTACCTTTCTTAGTAATCATTATTAGTGAGATTGAGATTGTTAATCAATTAGGTGCTAATTGCCTATAGCAATGAAAGAGTCTGATAAGGCAGAGAGCTACACTCGTGACTTAGGAGAAACTTCAACTTTCAAAAACAAAGCCAATTAGGCTGGTAGACTTGTGGATCAGGCCAGCATTTGGTGGAAGAGGAAGAAAGATGAATGGAACTCTAGAGGCGCACCATAATGGATTTCAGTATTCAACCATGAGAGCAGAAGAGAGTTGATATCATGTATCAAAACATTAAGCATGCATTCTTCAAGCCAGTGGAAAAGGAGATGATTACTTTACTTCATTTTCATTTGCATAATCATATCATGGCGTGGGAACCAAGAAGACCAAGGATGTCCAATTTTATGTGGAGGTAATGGATGTGGTCCAAACTTTAGGAGGGGAAAGAAGGTCAATGTATGATCTTGATGAAATTGAGGAAGAACAACAACAGAGGGACGGGAAAAATAAAATCAATGCAAAGTTTCAAGGATTTGTCAAGCGAGTAAGAGAGCTATGGGAGCAACCTCATCTAAAATATTTTGAACTAGAGTTTTATATACCATTTAGAGAGCTTGGTTTTCATGGAGTTCCTTTCAAAGCCTCTTCTTTTATTGTTCCTATGGTAAACTATTTGGTAGAGTTGGTGGAATTACCTTTCTTAGTAATCACTATTAGTGAGATTGAGATTGTTAACCTTGAGAGAGTAGGACTTGGGCAAAAGGCATTTGATATGGCTATTGTTTTCAAAGACTTCAAGTGGGATGTACTCCACATTGATGCCATTCCTCAATATTTGCTTGATGGCATCAAGCAATGGCTGAACTCCATGGATAGAAAGTATTATGAAAGCATAATGAACTTGAATTGGGGGCCAATTTTGAAGACTATTACTAATGATCCAGATAAATTTATTGAAGATGGTGGTTGGGAATTTTTGAATATGGAAGCTAGTGATTCTGATTCTAATAATTCAAAAGATTCAAATCAAGGATATGAACCCTTTGATGTAGAAGAGGAATCAAAATCAGATGAGGAAGGTTCAAAAGTTGAATCTCTTGTGGAGTTAGATGAGGACGAAGAAGAAGAATATTATGAAGCAGAGGAAGGTAAAACATGGGATGAATTAGAATTTGAAGCCAAAAATACAGATAAGGAAAAAGGAGACGAGTCTGATAGTGAAGAGGAAAGGTCGCGATGAAAGGTAAAAGCTACAGGGAAGTCTCAGGCACCTGATATTAGAGATTCAAGAGGAATGCCTACCAAGAGGCATAAATTCAGATGAATTGAGTTCATCTACATCCTTCTACTATTTATTCATGCACATAAATGGTTCAGTTGTTTATACAAATGATGTATATATGTTAACTTGATCAGTGTTGTTACTTCGGTAGTTTGACTTCTATGACAACCAACCATTAGGCCATTATGTGCAGGAGCACATTTGTGTTTTTAGTTAGCTTTTTTGGATAGCTCTACTGGGTGTTAAGGAAATTCCATTTATCTTTTGAATGTTCAGAAGTCTAGTATTACACGCTTCTATATGTTGATCAGATCAAGTTGTAGGTTTTTTACGACCGATTTCTTTATTTATGGAGTTTTTTAACTTGGAAGAGAGGAATTTATTGCCTTTTTTAAATTAGATGGACAAATTAAGTGGATGGTTAGCTACGCCAAGTGATGTAGACTACAAGGATGTGTTAGATCTATAGGATGCCCACCAAGATGCATCAAAACATTCTTACATGTTAAAAGAATGGCAGCATCGTGAGGAAGGATGGCAAAGATGCATGTGGATCACTTAGTAGAATGGCAACATGAATTCAAGGAAGCACTCCTTGAGATACCATGTTTGAGAGAAAAGAAGATAAATCAAATCAACATGGGACTAAGTTACTCAAATGATACAACTCATAACTTAAATGAGGACACTTAAGAGATATTAAAAGACCATGGTCATTAATTAAAAGATGTGATGAAAATAGGAATGAATGTCACCCATTGCCCTTTAAGGCAAACAATATTTTTTTCCTCAACATGAAATAATCGGACAATTGAGTGGGATCTAGGGCCAACAAAGAAGCACTTTAGAACTCATCCTACACATCAATAAATAACTCAACACAAGAAATGTAAATTGACATATTAACACAAAAATATCCAACTAAGTTATTGAAAGTCAACTATTGATGCCTCGTTCTCCATCCACATTACAAAATCAGCCCACTTTTTGCTTTGTAACTTTTCCTTTTCAAATTGCTTTGGATGTCGGTCATATTTCGCCTCCTGTCAAAACATGGAACATGGACTAGTTAAACTAATTAATATGAAATCATTTACTTTTTCCTAGGAAATAAAAAATATATATTATTTAACATATTAAATACACTTACAAATGTAGAAATCAAGGCCTGTAAACCTTTTTGGCCACTATGATGCATGGCACGAAGTTTTTCAAGCCTAGCCTTGGAGGCCTTGTCCTGAAACATATACTAATTCAATTTAACTATGCACAAATAAAATTTAAAAATTATTTAATAAATTTGTTATAATCTTATGAGAAAATTCAAATACCTGTGTACTCTCCTCACCGGACTTCCTCCATGCATCGGACTTCTCATATTCTTTTACAAGCTCTTTCCATACTTTCACACATACATCAATTGGCCTTTTTTTGAGCCTTAGCTCGGGAGGGATTTTTTTTATCTTCTTTGTTTGGTTGCACCAAAATATCTTGTAGTTTTGAGCCATTTGTAGCTTTACCTTCTTCACAAACCAACCTGTACCAAATTCAGTCTCCATGTCATGGATAACTGCTTTTTGAAAGTGCATGGGTATCTTTGAGAATGGAAAATGTAGATGGTCTTTGAGCCATTGAAGGCATGATTCCTTCAACCTATTCACAAATGTTTTTCTAGCACCTATCATTCAGACTTCTCCTGAAACCACATCGTATTCTATCTTGGTATTGTAGCTACCAATGCAAGATGCAAAAGATGGCGTGGTGGAAGAATTTTGTGTCCCAAGAGTGATTGGGATAGTGGAAGTCTCTGCTCCTTATTCCACATACCTAGAGTTTACTATTATTGATTTCCTCTTGGATCTTTTGCTCGATCCAGGACTGCCTCTACCCCCAATATGGAAGCCAATGCCTCTTTATCTTTGTCATTCTCATGTCCCTATATATATATATATTAAAAATAAAAAAACTAAAAACTAAAAATGAAAGAAACAATGGAAACATTTACAAATCTATAAATTGACAATGAATTACCTCATTGTGGCCAGAGTTTGCTCCCTTTGCTCTCTTTCCTCTATTTCTTGACATTTTGAGGTGACCTAGGGTAAATTATTTTTGTCCAGTCTGTGGAGGCAAACGAAGTACACATTGTCAGGTATGAAAGTTTTTCCTTGAATGACTCTCTTTCTAGATTTAAATTCCTATGAATCAATTTCTTGTGCACCTGTATAGAATATAAATATATTTGAAAGGATATAAATATATACAAAATGAAACAAATGTATTGTAAAAAAATCAACACTTGCGCACCTATATAGAATGGTAATCTTTGGGGGATAAAAAGGGCACAGAGTGTGGTTTTATTGAGAGTTAACACATATAGGTCCCATGCCCGAGTCGCATCCGCTAATTAGAAAGAAAATCAATGTGTGTGCACAATCAATTCAAAACCATGAGCTCATTATTCTATAAAAGAATAAGTGAAAATTAGTAATAGCTAATTTAAGCCCGAAGGTCTCACAAATTTGAGGAAATGATCTATTATTCAGTTGTCATCTCAAAATCCCTATCTCCTCGTATTGTCTCAACCAACCTCTGTTCCCATGGGACCTAGCTGCAGTGCGGCAGATGTAGTTTAACGACTTTTCTTGAAAGCATTCAACTACTTTTTTAGGAAGGAAGCGAGAAAGTTGTCTTCAAAGAAAGGTATGGAAGGAAAGTACGAGAAATCGAACCAAAATCTGAAAGCTTGGGATGGGAATGATAAGAAAACCAGGGAATTGGGGTTTCAAAAATGCATTCACTACTCTTGGATGCGAAGGAAATAATGCAATGTTTACAATTTTACCCTCCTCCTTTGCAACCACATGAGACTTGAATGATTCACCTATAAACAAAAATATATTCACAACCCTTTCTTCACAATCCTCTCCATTTAATCCAAACAAAAATATTTATGGGAACAAAAAAAACAAATTGTAACCTTACCTATGGTATTGCAAACTAAATTGAATTTCTAATCTACTTGCTTGTAGCCCTCCTTCACGTCGTTTTTCCCTTTTTTCTCCTCTTTTCCTTCGTGCGGTGTTTTTCTCCTGTCATCTCTTCCTTGACTGTGCAGGAAGTTTTTAATTTTTGTTTTTGATTCAATAGTCGGCACTATAGTCGACATAGTTAACGCTGACTTTAGCACTGACTTTTAGCCCTGAATGTGATCTGTTTGGGGTGCCAAAGGAGGCACAAAGTGCACCTAATTTAGCATCTATCAGTGCAAAATGATGTATTTTTCTTGGAAGTTGATAAATAAATTGATCCTAAATTGACTTCATTTTCATATGTTCCAAGGGAGCAATCATGGTTCCCTATTTTATCTATTCCTTATCCCATGTCAATTTTGTGGGTGCAAAACTGATAGAGGTTAGATTTGTGAACTCAGAAATGACCCCTAAACTTTTAAATATAAATTTGAATGGGCCTATGTTCACCCTATACAACTAGATGAGTCATCTAAAGTGTGAAATATTTCAAACTGTATGTTACAGATTTGTATAAAAGAACAAACCCTAATTCATTACTATCATCTTAGATATTGGGCTTATTGGGGAATTATGAAAAATCATCTATAAGAACTAAATCATTATCATGTGACATTGACATTGCATCAACATCCTATGTGTATTGCATGCTTCCTAGAGAGATTTGAGCTCTAGTTGTCAACATTTTGCGTGTAAAATTTTTGTGAAGAGCAAAATGTTGCAATGTCCTATTTTGTTTTTCATAGTATGTCTTAATGAAAAGCGAGCGTATTAACAAGATAATTTCAAAAATATTCTCTTGGTGCACAACTGTTATGTGACTATTGTCATTGTTGTGTATTACAAGATCCAGAGGAGGCCATGGAGAGAGGACATGGACGACGTAGATCTACTAAATCACAGAGAGGAAAGTGGGTGGAAATAGATATGACAACGGAATCTGCAGATACAATAGAGGTAAGATGAGAAAGCAACCTCAACCAAAGGAGGAAGGTGTTTATGAATTCACAAATGCTACAACATAGAGGAGATAAAGTCATTTTTTTGTCCATGAGGCTTCTGAGGCCAAACTTATTGGTTGAAAATGCATAGGAATGGTGATTAAATGTGATTCTATGATCAAGGGAAAATTTTGAAAATTAGGATGGCAAAAACATGATATCAATATGTCAAATATATGACTAAAGTGAGGTTTTGTGTTGGATAGCATATTCGTTGAAATGATATAATTGGTTTACTAAACATTATTTACTATGTTGTGTATTATAGGGGTGAGACGAGGCCATGGAAATAGATCGTATCATATCAAATGAGGACACAATGGATGAAGCAAGACATCAGGTACTCAAATTTTGACTTAACTTAGGAAAAAATGATCTGATGGAATTTTGTGATACGTCCATCTTTTTTCATAGTATTATTGAAATTTATAATGTATTATCCAATCTTGACATAAATTAATGCATGTTGTTGATTATTTTAGATGGAGATTGGAGCAAATGCAGAGCCTGGGCGTTCAACTAGAAAAAATAGAAGATATGTACGTGGATGTGGACCTAAAACTGTTAAATCACGTAGAGGACAGTGGGTGGAAAAGGATATGACAATGGATCTTGCAGACACAACAAATGATTGCACTAAATAAGAGGTTGGTCAAGACTATAGTACATGGTGATGAGCCTAGTTTTTGGTCCAATTTTGGGTAGAATCTATAGTTTATTTGTTGGAAGTTGTCATGAACTTTGATGCTAAATGTTGATATTTTCATAATGTTTCCCTCAAACCATAGACATTGGGCTTAATCCTATTTCTGTAAGTTTTAATGACATTGGAATATTATGTGGATTATCTATATTGATTTTGCATGTGGTTAATAAATGTTCCTTAAGGTAGTTATAGATATGCAGTTATTGTGCGTACTGACATTGCCATGCAGATTTAGTTTGAGGATGCTAAGTTGAGGAAGACACCGCCAACTGGGTATGCACCGTAATGTCCAACAAAGGAATCGCTCAAAGGTCAAAGGAGGTCGACGACAAAAGATTCCTCATGCAAACCGAATGTAACCGCCTTGTAGTGGACTTTAATATTGATTGAGCAGATGTGGGCGTTACTGTTGTGCTAAATCTACGTTTGGACCTGCATGTCTTACCAGATTCCATGCACGTGTAATCGCTGCCACTCCACTTTCTTTGTTTTCCCTAAATGGTGTCCTCCCAGTTGTGGAGTTGAATACCTTATTTAGTTGATAATATAAATAAGGATATGATGCTCCTTCTCTAAAGGTTGGACGATTTGATATTGTACTTGCACTCTCAAGTTTTCAGTAATACAGATACATTACTCTTTTGTACTCATGATTTACAGTGAATAAAATAAAGTTCTGAGTTAGTTCTGAGTTCGAGCATCTAAGTTTTCATTAGTTTTAGAGGATACTTATCCAAGGGGGCCCACTTGGTGAGTAATCCATCCTCTTAGTTTAGTATTATTTGTTGTTTAGTAATTAGTTAGAAATCTGGCACCGACTGTTCTTGCAGCCACTAGAATTCTATTATGTGACTGTTCCTGTAGCCAAAGCAGACAGAGTAGTGCCATGTTTGTTGCTTAGATTTTCACTTATATTACTCATTTTAGTTTGATGTAGTTGTTGATTGATGATTGGAATTTATGGTATTCCCTTCTAAGCAATTTACTTCAACATTGTGTGTTCCTTAGCTGTAGAATGAAAATGGTTATTTTGGGTTCCTAGTACACATATTGTGTTGACCCATTTCAAGTTCACGTCCCTGGATTGACAAGTTAAATGCACCTTCATGATGATTGAAATGGCTATTCAAGTTAGATGTCAAATCTCTGAATTATGATTGTAAGGGCTTAGTTATTAAATCATTGTAGGAGGCCAACACATGGGTTGAATACTTTGAGAAAATTGTTGTTTTTGGATGTTTTGTATGTCATGGAAAGAAAGAATTCAAACGAACAATTGTACAAAGACATTACATATATGATGAGCTTATATTCGGTAGTATGCCTCCTACAATTGATTCAAATCCAATAGGAATTATGGTAAGGAATTTTCCAATTTGATATAAATAACATTTATACTTCATTTAAACATTGTTTTATATTATTTAAATAACTAATTCTTTTCTTAATGGATACTTGCAGGATAAAGTTCTTGGTTTAGATTTTCCTAGATCACCAACTTCTAGCCTAGAGGGAAATGATCATTTATCAGATGATACATCTAACAAAAATATGTGCCAATATACAAGCTAGGAAGATGAGGAATTGATGATAACAAGTAACAGAACAAGAACCAGTTTAAAGATGCATAATTTTCTTAAAGACAGGGGGAAGGTAGAATGCATACCCTATGAGAATGAATGTGATGGAGATGGTGACTTTCCCTTGAGTTTGAGATCAATTTACAAAGATACATTTGATCGTCAACTATATTGTGCTTGACCTAGTGATCAACAACTACCTAGAGTGTACGAGGTGTTTCAATTTTGAGGATACAACTACATGATACGACCCTCCAATATTCATGGAGCGAATCTAGGCCTCTTTATTATCCAAAATTTACATGTGGGATCTAAACATAGAAATAATTCAAAACAAACCACTAGGAGATTAATGCCATATTATGGTCCATCATATTACAGTAATGAATGGAGAAGGCTAGTAGAATATAAGCCTAGCATGTCAGCATATGGTCTAAATTTGAATATGTATACACATCGTCTCCAATTGGAAGGTGGAAAAAAAATGAATAGAGGTCATCTTATGTATATAGATGGACATGCATACACACACAAAAATATTGCAGGATCTATAAATAGTAGTAAGGAAAGGGACCCTACTGTAAGACCAAATTGTCAGTTTGTTGAGGTTATAAATGATAAAGATAGGGATATTGAAAGAGAGGTTGATAGATTGATAATGGTTGAGGCTATTATGGACCTTACCATTGGGGATGAGTTATTGATTGATTACCCCTTCTTAAAATGCACTCTTGTGTGAAAGAAAAGGGAAGAACAAGGTCTCCTTAAGGATGTTCTTAAGGGTAGAAAACCAAAGAATAATAAATGAGTGTGGACTGATGTTTTATAAACTATGTTGTCAAAATTGTGTTTTATTTAAATTTTGTATTAAAAAGGTAGTCTATAAAATAATGTTCCATTATTCAATTGATGTATATATGTTCATACAATTTTTATTTTTATTTTTTAAGTCATATTTGATTATATTTCTTTGAAATTGATATATTTATGATTTATCCAATTGTTGGAAAACATTAAATAATGCTTGTGTTTTTTGATAGGTAGAAGATGTTGATGAAACACATACTAATACCCATGATCCAACTGGGTTATTAAGATTTGGACGGGATGATCCAAACCATCCTTTAAACAATACCAAGGCGAAAAGAGCAAGATTGAAGAAAATACTACCAGTTGAGAAATTTGAAGAGCTAATGAGATCCGCACACACTAATGACATGCCACCTAGCCTTAATGATGATGATCATGATAGTGAAAATGCAGTGCATGAAGAAGGATTGAATGAAATGCTTGTAGGTTTCTTTGGGGATGGAAACAATGATGACAATAATGATCATATGGTTGACAGTAATGATGATAGCAGGGGTAATTACCACCAACATAATGTTGATGATAACAACCTAAAAGACTCCATCAAGCAAGCAGCAAAGACACCCGTGTTCAAATTGGGTGCAAGTAGAACCTCAAAAATGGCATGCACATTAATATTATTAGAAATCAAGTCACTATTTTGTTGGTCAGACAAAGGATTCACTACCCTACTAAAGTGAGTTGAAATCTATTTCTTACTTTGCATTGTCAATTGGTGTACATAATTCGTGAACATTCATCAACTTCATTTATATTTCTTTAAGGGGATTTTAAAACCATATATTGTATATAAACAGTCCTAGTATAGATTGACATATCAAACATGTTCATCATAAGTCAAACATTCAATTGATTTAATCTCTAGCAATCTTACAGAGCACTAAAAACTAAAATATTCCCTGAAGAGAATGTGTTGGCATCAACTTGCAGAGAGGCGCGTCTGTTGTTGGTTGAGTTGGGGATTGAATACAAGAAAATTCATTCATGTAAAAATGATTGCATTTTATACAAAGATGAATATCAAAACAAGGTAGAATGTCATGTATGCAAAGAGAAGAGATATCATACAGATGTACAAGGTCCTACAGTTCCAAAGAAGGTTTTACGTCACATGCCAATTATATCTAAAATTCAACAAATGTTTCATTGTAAGTCACTTCCGCAATTGATGGATTGACATGCAAAGAATAGGAGTAAAGATGGATTCATGCAAATTCTAGCCAACTCCAAAGCAATAAAATAAATAGAGGAAAAATGGCCAAGAAAATTCAAAGATGAACCCCATAGTAGCAGGTTTGGTCTTGCAATTGGAGTGTGCCCATTCTCTTTCCTGAGCTCAAATTATAGTGTTTGGACAGTCGGATTGATAGTATACAATATTACCCCATGGATGAGTGTTAGAAAAGAGCACCTTATGTTGACTCTCATTGTTCCAAGAAAACATCAAGTTAAAAACATGGATGTTTATATTGCGCCTTTTATTTATGAGATGCAACTGCTATGGAAAGGCATAAGAATGTATGACATATCACATCCTCCATCAAATAGGTCCTTCATGTTGTATGGTGTGTTATGTTGTACTATTCATGATTTCTTAGGACTTGGTGTTTGTTCTGGTAAGAAAAAATATTTATGTATTTACACTCATAATTTATTTTCATCCCAACTTTCATACTTAGTTTTATACTATTTTTTTTATGTTATTAACAGTACTTATTGAATTGCAAGGCTTCAAACAAAGGGGATATTTCATGTCCAAGATGTGCAGAACAATTTCAAGGGCAGTATTCTAAATATCTACATAAATTTATTTACACAAACAAGGTTTTTCTACCACTAGATCATAAGTTTAGAAATCGTCTGAAGAATCAATTTGATGGAAAAGTTGAAAATAGAGGCCCTCCCATGATTATGAGTCTAGGTGATTTGCTTAAGAAGTATGAAGATATTGAATTGAAAGCTTGGGAGGATTCTTTTGATCAGGGCAATTCAATTGAAGAACCAGAACAAGTTGTAGTTAATATGCCAGAAGGAATGAAAAAGAAATCCATATTTTATGAGCTCCCTTACTGGAAGGATCTATTAATATCTCACCTATTAGATCCTATGCACATCTTCAAAAATGTCCCAGATTCTATATTTTGACATATATCAAGCAAAGAGGACACCTTGTCTTCGAGGAGAGATATTGTTCTTTCGCATACCAAAATTGATAGAAAACATTTGTGGCCAAACAGGGAAAATGAAACATATGCAGAAGTCCATGGATTTTGAAAAAAAAAGAGCTAGACCAACTAAAAAATGTCATTCGTTTAGTAAGGACACCTACTGGCTATGGGTCATCATTGGCTAAAGCTTTTCTAGTTGATGGACATATCACAGGATTTAAAACACATGATTTCCATAATTTTATGAAGGTATTATATATCATCATTTAACATTTATTGGTAACATTGATTAAGTACTAAATATATTTTGATATTTTGTTGTGTGAGAAAAAATTACTAATGATCTTTTCATAAATGTGTTTGATAACATATCATGCCATTGGAAATTAGGGGGGATTCATGTCTAACAGTTGACTTAAGGAATGTCATAAGTTGATTGTCAGCATATAAAAGGTATGTGGTTATATGAAATGTTCATGTGTGAGAGACATAGATATATTATATTGCATTTTAATTTTTTACTAAAGGTTCATACTAATTTACTATTCTTATATTAGGTGGGTGACCTCTAAGAAAATCCACGAATGTGAAGTTCCAAAATGGAAGAAGGAAATTGCAAAAATTGTATGTGTATTTGAGAAGGAGCTCCCTACAAGTTTCATGGACCTACAAGTCCATTTACTAATACATCTAGTCAATGACATTGAATTGGTGGGTTTTGTATCAATGAGGTGGATGTTTTTCTTTGAGAGGTATATGAAAACTCTAAAGAGATATGTCCAACAAAAGGAACATCCAAAGGGTTTCATGGTTGAAGGGTATGTATTGAATGAAGCATTTTTCTTCCCGTGCGAATTCCTTGGTAAGGATTTTGAAGATGGGCCACACTTTTGGGATGAAGAATGAGCATCAGATATTATTGATGAAGAAAAACCACAATCTAATGGTGTTCAAGTAGAAACTAGTAAGTAAATTCATGATCAAAGTGGTTTTTTTTCTTGAAATCATTAATTTACCCTGTAATTTATTTGTCAAATTAACATCATGACATTTGGAGTTTGAAATAAAAATGTTGACATCTAATAGGTGTAGACGAAAGTGCTATACTCGACAAGTTCATTCTGTACCACATGGACTTTATGAACAAATGGATTGATCTGTATGATAAAAAGAGAGAAGTGTTAGAAGCAAGGAGACAGTTTAAGAGATCGAACCCAAGGAATACTCCACTTCCCACTAATATTCTTGGGGAATGGGGCAAATATTACACACTAGAATGGGCTACTGAAAAAATTCAAAATCAATTAGAAGATGCAAGTATAGATTCAAACATAACAGAAGATGAAATCAACATGTCTAGAGGATGTGAAAGAAAGGTACAGTTGGAATTTTACAAAATGTTATTTCCTTACAATATTGACACTATTAACTATTTTAATATTCATCATTATATTTGTTTTCATTGAAATAAATGGTCTTTCAAAGGCAAGGAAATATCTAGCAATGTGGGCATATGGTCGACATTATCGTGTAGAAAATGTAGATGTAAAGAGACGATCCATTGATTGTGGCATCATGGTTGACTTCAAGAAATCCAGTCGATCAAGCTCAAAAGATAAGAATATAATTGAAGGGAATCCACATTATATTGGGAAAATACAAGAAATTATTGAGTTGGATTACCGCTCTTTTAAATGTTGTATTTTTAAGTGTAGGTGGTATGAAGAATTTGAGAGGACACGAAGACATGATACCCATAGTGGATTGTTTTCTATAAATTCCTCATGCTTCCTACCAGAGGATAAGGAGCCTTATGTTCTACCAATTCATTGTGAGCGGGTATTTCTTTAACCCAAACAAGAAGTGGTAGTGATCATTAATCTATTAATTCATAGTTTATTGCAAATATATACATGTGTTTATTAATTAGTAAAATTGTTATAACATGCATCTAATATATTTATGTCGTTCATGTGCAGGTATTTTTCTATGAAGATATTTTGGACCCAAAATGGATATTTTTCATACATTATGATCCAAGATTAAGGCATTTATTTGACGAAACATTAGTCGATAGTAAGCAAAACAATGACGGCCAACAAAATGAGAGAGGGATTAGAGAACAGTGAAGAAATTGACATCCATGATGATGTTGAAAATGGTTATGTTCAGGCACAAGAAGACAACAATCCAGAGTTAGATGATGCTATGGACGACAACAATATGGATGGTATAGAAAATGATGATCCAAATACAACTGGTAACAATATAGATGGTCTACAGTCAAATTTCAATGATGATGAAGATGATGCAGGTCAAGATGAGGATAGTGATAATATTAAATACTTGAAAGAACATATGAACATTGAAAATGATACACTTGATGACATTGTAGCAGACAATAATGTTAATGACCAAGACTTATAAATTTTTAAAATTATTTGCAATCCATGTTTAAAAAAGGATGATTCTTATGGTCTAAACTTTGAAATGCTTCAATAATATTAATTCAAGTGTTAAACTATAGAACTGCCACTCTCCATTTTGATGGTATATAACTTGTTTATTAGAAATATTTTATTAACTATAGATTTAGCTTGATATGTATCTCCCAATTTCTTTAAAATAAGTGCTATAATGGTCTCTTCATGTACATTCAACAATATTGAATTAGCCAAATAGAGTAATAATTATGGATTCATGACACATTCACCATTCTCGTGGGTCTATATGTGATAATGGGTCTAATAATTTTATGATGAAGTATGTAGAAAAAAATATACATGGTCATAAAATAACCTCTTTAGAAGGATTTTAACCCTGGGCAGGGACCAATTAAAGTAAACTATTTGAAAAGATTTTTAATTCACATCAACCAAAAACCAATCAAAGCATCCACACAGTAACAAAAAATGTGTTCTGATAAATCTTGAAGACTTAAATAACTTGAAAAGACCACTTTGGAGAGAACAAAGTAATAGATAAGCAATGAAAATTAACACAGTAATTGAACACTGAAAATGGATTACAAATTATAAGTAGTCTGCTCAATTGTATTACTTCAAAATATAAGCATTTGTAACAGAAGTATTTTAATATGATATGGATGGGTGGATTATGCAACCTATCTTCTTACTTTTGCCTACTCTAATGGAATATGATCTGATGATCATGATTTCAAAATCAGGTCCTAGTTTCCCTATTTGTATGGGAAGCAAAAAGCTTCAAGCCCATTTACAAAAAGTCACATCGCTTCATAACTAAAACATAATTAGCATAAACATAAAAATATTGGGAGTTTGTTGGTGGATGCACTACAGTCCGTTAATCTCTAGCAAGTGCCCGTGATCACCTAAGACCTGTTCAAGGCTCATGCACCATGATCGTGTATCAAAACCATCAAACTCCAGTTCTTGTTACTCCTCTCTTACTTGGCCTATGCAATGAATGAGTTAATCTTTGACATATGCTCAATGTACTCACTTTTGGCATGAGTTTCTACATTATCTATAATATCTTTCATGGCATACTCCAATTCAAAAATCTTCCAAGTTGTTGATGTGTTTTCTTAAGTACCTCATTTTGGTCATTTATTGCATCAAGAACAATTGGCAAATAGTGGGCTCTCTCATCCTTCCATGTATCCTGATATTTAAATTGTGTTTCCTCAAAGAAGTTGGGCAAGGCCATACTTAGTGGCTGACTAAAGTCACTTAACTTCTATGTCAAGATGCTATGGAAATCTTTATGGGCTTTCATAAGCTCTTGATATTCTTCCAGCACAAAATTGTTATCTTCCTTCTTTTCTATGATGTGATACTCCACTTCCTTCATTTTGTCACTCAATCTAGTGTTTTCCAATAATGCTACATATTTTTTCATGAATATGCTAGACTTGTTCAACATGCTTATACATATCTTCAAATCTCATGGAGACTATCTTTGATGCCATTTGAAATATGGTGGTCTTGATCTTTCCTTTTAAGTCCTCTTGTTCCTTCTAAACTTTCTCATGTTTTCGTTTCCAGTAGGTAGTTTCTGACACTACTTCTAACACCTTTCTTTCATGCTCAACTAGTGGAGAGTAAAGCCCTAAGAAGAAGGCAGCCTATCTTTGTAGCTAATCAACTCCTACTTTAACCTTTCATTATCTTCTATCAGTCCCTTGTTATCCCTTATCAGTTTTTTAATTTGAGCCTTGGTGAACTTGGCCACATTTACATTCAAGTCAGTAGCTTCCATAAGATCTGTCTCTCCTACCCTTTGCACAAAAATATGTCCATAAATTTGATCATGATCAACAAGGGAAGGATTTTTTCCTGTTGGGTAAAGTGCCTATTGATGTGTTTTTTATGTAATTCTCAACATAGGCAGTGCGTAGGTGCACTACCTCTCTTGAAAGACAATCTTCCACAATCAGATTGTAGAACACTATCCCAAGGTCTTTAATCTCAGGTCTTGACAGTGCTTGGAATATCTCAGTTGTTTGATGTGATTTGCTAGAATCACAAGGCGGACTTATGGATGAGTTACAAAGCATGGGAAGTTCGGTCTTGACATGGAGTTCCTAAGATAGAGAAGTTGTTTTGTGTTTGATGTAGGTTCAAACAACAGTCTTGAACTCCATTTTTATCATTGGATTAGCTTTACAATGTGCAATGAACCTTTCCTAAGGTACTTATTAAAAAAAGGGAAAAATGGCAGGGAAGAGAGAAGGTTCCTAGATCTGAAACTACAAATGAACAATGATCATTGAGGCTGTTACAGTAGACAAACTCCCTAAACTGGGTTTTTCTTGGCCAAGAGAAACCTACAGTTGCACAAAACCAGTGCAATCTTCTAAGGACTGTAGATTTTCAAATTGCATATGCACATCATGCACATGCAATTGAACTAAGTTGCAGCATTGAAATCAAGAAGCCCAGGCTAACTTTACACAGCAGTTTGTCATCAACAAGTGCTAAAAGTATGGGCTAAAAGTTCATCAAATACCATAACAACAATTTCCATTATCACCTCCATTCAAGAATCTACAACTAAAACTACTATGGAAGTTGAACCATGCATACATAAAGAGAAAACTCAAAAGGAACACCCATAAATCATGCAATGTTGCTTTCTATTGCTACAGAATGTCTTTACATCAGTTCTCCAACCTTTACAAATGAGGGGCAAGCCCCTATTTATATTTTTCCAAAGCCCAAATGAATGGCTAGGATCAATTTGCAACGAATGGCCCAGATTCAATTACATTAGGGTTTCACCTACCCCACAATATTCAGCAATTTTAAAATACATCATTTGTCCTTTCCCTGTTTTGTCATCTAGTGCCCAGGTGTTGTAGCAGTTTCGTCATTTAGCTGATTTCCCTTTTACTATAGCTAAAATTGCCTGAAAGATTCCTTCTTTCTTGATGTGTTTGCAGTGTTCTTCCTTGGATCAAACGAGCCCGTCGACGATTGGCATCAATTGTTTGGTTGCCCCAGATTTGGGCAAACAGCTCCTTCATGCCTTCTTCAAGACCACCCCCTTGAATTTTTGTCATTGACTTCCTTGGCACAGTCCTTCTTCTAACACTGACCCTGTTGGTGTGTGCTAGGTGGAGAGGCGAACATGAAATGAATGGTGATAGGAGCAATGCGCTTTTCCTTGTTCAGCTTTCTCGATGGGTCTCCTAATAGACCGACAATAAGCTTCTTGAATCTTGCATACATGAAGTGTCGTAAGTGCTTCCATACACAAATCAAGGAAAACATTAGTCAAATCTTGCAAAATCCTTGTTAGATTTATCCATGCATCATCAAAAGATCACAATATTCATATTTGGAGCTCATTTGGACCATAAACATTAATGCAGGCCCAAGGGGACGAGCAACAAACAAGGGACAACAAACCGGAAGGGAAGTTCCCGAACCTCACAAAACTTAGCAAAACCAAGATTTTTCAATTATAGCACATGGGAAAAGGGGAAGGAAGAGTGCCCAGAAAAACTTCCTCAAGATTGGACTCATTTGAAAAAAAATGGAAGTTCAAAACAACCACGGAGGGGTGGAGTCCCAAAAATGGCCACGGAGGGGCCGAGCTTCGGAGGTCGGGTTGTTGGGGCCCCACGGATGTTCAAACGGTCAAAGAGAGACAGAGTCCCGGAAACAACCACGGAGGGGCCAGGCTTCGAAGGTCGTGTCGTCAGGGCTCCACGGATGTTCAAAACGGCCAAAGAGGGATGGAGTCCCAGAAACGGCCACGGAGGGGCCAGGCTTTGGAGGCCGGGTCGTTGGGGCTCCATAGATGTTCCAAAATAGCCAAAGGGGGACGAAGCTCTGAAACCACCGAAACTTAACGGAACATTGATGAAACTTTGGCAATTCACTTAGGCACCACGAACACATCCCAAATCAACCAAAAAGTTTTCCCCAAAGTCAAAAATGTGGAAATCGGACCGACAGGGGTCCACAGATGTTTCTAAAACAGCCAAAGAGGAAGGGAATTCCGGAGGGAAAGTTCTGAAACCACTGAAACTTTACGAAACATTGATAAAACTTTGGCAGTTCACTTAGGGACCCCAAACACATCCCAAATCCACCAAAAAGTTGGCCCCAAAGTCAAAAATGTAGAAAAAAGCAATCAAGCGATCGGGGACCAAGTCAGCAAAAACAAGACAATGGGCAGAAAAGGGACAGGGAACTTCATTTCTCTGCAGATTTGAATACCCTAAGTAGGTGAGTTTGGTCAAGGGGATTTGATCGTTTGAAGGCACATGACCAATTTGGGCTTGGAAAATGGGGCACGCAAAATAAGACATGAGCAAAGTAGCCTGTTGGGAGCAAAAAAAGGGGGGTCCCTGCCTACGGCGGGGCGTGTGTGCAAAACATGCACAACAAATGGCGACTCGCTGGGGAAATGCTCCAGAGCATTTTGATGACAAACTGGAATCACGAACCTAGAATCTCTAGTTTCGACCTTCACGCTAGGGCAAACAAACCAGTTGCCCAACTAAAGGATCAAAACCATTAGCCAGCCCAACCTTTAGTATGCTAAAATCCAAGTGTGTGCAATTGTGTTAATTCCCATCCTTCGGTTGCTACAGGAACCCAAGCTCCATCATGTCAAGCTACATAGTTTATTCTAACTCCAAAAGCATCTGGGACATTGCCTCACTGCCAGTCAGGCGTCCATAGCCTCGACGAGGTTGTTGTTGTGATTCTCCTGAACATTGCTCTACTGCTAGCCGAGTGTCCATAGCCCTGGTAGAGTTGCTCGGATACCCCTGAAAAGTTGAATTTTCTCTTTCTTCTAATTTTCAATGTTTTCTTTCTTTCTTTTTTTTCTCTTTTCAACTCTTTTATTTCAACCCGCAAGCATTGAAGCTCACGCTTAGGGCTGAGAATCACAGTGGCGCTGGAGAAGAATTTTATATTTTTCACTTAACTAGACTTCACAAAAGGCCCTACAGTGATCGTCGAATTCTTTAGATATGTAAGAGTTGTAAGATTTTAGAATATGTCAGAGTTGGACTAAACCAACAACTTATCCTCTTTGAATCAAACACCCAAATCACTTGACACTAACAGAAGACCTTCACCATCCACTCTAAAGACTTGATTAGAGTTTGACAAAGAAATACATAGAACAACCCCAGGCGATAAGTATGGTTGTTGTGCGCACAGATGTGCCCAACTAAAAGCAGACAGACCTCGAGCAAAGTAGCAACAAAGCAAAAGCAAACAAAAATAAAACAACCTATAAAGCGAGCAACCTACGTCAAACCAACTAACCTAAGGAAAGCAGGAAAGCAGAGTATTTATAGGGAACCTATACTACTCAAAATGTGCCATGTACAAAGATATTTACAAAGCACTATGTTCAGGCAAGGCAAGCTGACATTAACGTTCATTAGATTTCGCAGTGCATGCACAAGAAAATGGGAGATCATTATCGTCCTTAACCATGCAAACTTATCTTTATATTTAGAAAAAGGAAGTTCAACATTGCAGCACTCAAGTTCAATCACGTCATCATGAAAAATCAGCAATTGAGGAGGATCATTGAACCCATGGTTAATCCATAAACATGTTTGTTTTCCCTCATTTCCATAATCAAAATAATAAGTGTAGTTATGAGAAATAATAGGGGAAAGGAAGGATAGAACCTGGATGTCATCACATGGAGGTGGCAACATTGGATAGTCAAGAGCAAGCACAACATCGTTGATCATTGCATCGGTAGCCTCGAGCGGGCCTGGTGGAGGGTGCAGCACTTCAGACATTGCTTCCATAAAGTTGGGAGGACGGGGCAGCAAAAAACTCTTCCAATCTACCAATGGGATCTACAGCCTCGGTTGGTAGTTCTTCAAAAAGAAATACTTCTCCACATTGATCACCTGCAAACTTGGGATCCACTTGGTTGCTGTCCTCAAATGGCAGTATGATGTCTCATCTCCTTCCCCAGGTATCAACCTCCTTTTTATGATGTTCAATGTCATGGGATAATGACATGGACAAATCTTTCATATTGCAGCTCCCTGAATGTGAAGGAGGATCAACAATGATCATGGCGGAAGGACTCTAAGTTGCATCTTGTAGTCAGTCGAGTGCTTCATCTCTGTTAACAGCTATCTCAGCACCTCCGCCTTTGTCTTCTTCTCTTTGTTGTTCATGCATCCCATCATGACGTTTACTCGTTTCCTCTTGCTCACTATCGCTGTAAATGGAAAAGGAGCTCCTCTCCAAATCTGGAAACTCTAGTGCATCACTATTTGGGGGCTCAAGGATTATGTATTCATCGCTACCGTCTTCTAGGATGTGCTCTTCCTCAGCATGAGCATACCTCTGTAGTGCAGCTCCCAATGGAAAGAAGTCATCAATTGATGGCACCTCATCAAGGGGACCAAAATTCACTACACAATCTCCCTCCAAAGACTTGCCAAAAATCCAATCGTCCATGGCACACAACTGCTCCTCAAGAGGAAGAACTTCTTGATGACTGGTGGATAGCATTCCTGTTTGATCTAATTCATCGTTCGGAATTCTGAAACTGTATTGTTGTCCTTCTTCGATTGCTGCCCCAACATCCTCTTGAGGTCCACCTTCAGCCGAGTTGTCACTTGGCTCTGGCTCTTGGTTTTCTACTTCGATCTGAGCAGAAAGTAGAGGAGGTAGGGCGCTTGGCTGCTCCACTTGTCCTCTAACTTGTTTGATAGCCTCTTTGCACAACTCGCATGCAAACTCAGAGTGTGATGAATCATAAAGTCTGCACCAATTCGGCAGTAGTAGTACCTCCAAATCCACTTGGTATTTCAGCTCTGACCAATCCTTTGCTAACCTAGAGATGAGATGGTCATATCGCTCCGTGATCAGGTCCTCATCATCACTTGAACAAGAAGCTTGATGGTAGACAGCCGTGGTGAGTGGTTGCAACCACTCCTCCAAATCTGCATTTTCAGATCCTCGATCACTGTCATTGGTGAAAGGGAGGATTTCTAATCTAATTTCACTTATACCTTTGTCATCATTTTCTGTTGCTCTAATGTTGTCAACCTTTTCTTCTTCTTGTTCTTCAGCATCTTCGTTGGTTGTCCCAACATGCACGACTGTAGACTTCATTGGTTCATCGTCACCTACCAATTGCTCTTCTTCTGGAGTGGAGGACTGCCTTCGATTGGTGGAGGGAAGGCCTTCTAAATTAGTTTCAATCAGATTTTCACCAAGGCACCTTGTTGAACTAGTGAAATATGCTTCTTCCTCCTGGTTTTCAACTTTAATTTCTGTTGCTCCAACATCAACTTGTATCAAATTTCTTGGTTCATCCTTACTTTGTTGTCCTCCGGATGTTGACAACTCTTTTGCCTCATGAGATAACTTCTCTTCATTGGGAGTTGGCTGCTCCAGCTTGTTCGAACAACCCTTGGCTTGAGCAATGATGTTGTCACATGATGGACACATAAATTCTGAATGTGGTGCATTGTGAAATCTACACCAACTTGCCATTAGTACTTCCTCCAATCTTTTTCCATCCTTGCTGCACAAAATGTTCCTGGATCAGCTCCTTGAATGCTTTGGCTTCCATGGTTGTCAACTCTTCCTCTGGGTCTTCGGGAGCCAAGGGCTGGTATATTTCCCAAAAGGGAATTTCTCCTTGCAAGACCTTTTCAATTCTACTCAAGAAAGTCAGACACCCCAACTCGCTGTGCCTGCGAGTGCAATGGATCCAACATCTATTCGCCAATGCAAATTGCTGCAATGGCTTCTTCAATATCCTATTCAAATCTACATGAAGTTGAGTGATGTCAATTTGTGCATGCTACTCCATTTTGACTCAGCTTCTACTTGCCTTCAAAATTTTTTGATTTTTAGCATTAAAAGAGATCTCCCTATCTCAGATTTCTTATTTGAAAGTGCTCTTTTCGAAGTGCCAACTTTTAGCTTTGTAGCCTCAACATGGCATGCCCTCCTTCTAGCGCCAGCTTTGTTGATGTGTTTTTTATGCACTTCTCAACACAGGCAGTGCGTAGGTGCACTACCTCTCTTGAAAGACAATCTTCCACAATAAGATTGCAAAACACTATCCCAAGGTCTCTAATGTCAGGTCTTGACAGTGCTTGGAATATCTCAGTTGTTTGATGTGATTTGTTGGAATCACAAGGCGGACTTACAGATGAGTTACAAAGCATGGGAAGTTGGGTCTTGAAATGGAGTTCCTAAGATGGAGAAGTTGTTGTGCGTTTGTTGTAGGTTCAAACAGCAGTCTTGAACTCCATTTTTATCATTGGATTTAGCTTTACAATGTGCAATGAACCTTTCCTAAGGTACTTATTAAAAAAAAGGGAAAAATGGAAGGGAAGAGAGAAAGTTCCTGGATTTGAAACTACAAATGAACAATGATCATTGAGGCTGTTACAGTAGACAAACTCCCTAAACTGGGTTTTGCTTGGCCAAGAGAAACCTACAGTTGCACAAAACCAGTGCAATCTTCTAAGGACTGTAGATTTTCAAATTGCATATGCACATCATGCACATGCAATTGAACTAAGTTGCAGCATTGAAATCAAGAAGCCCAGACTAACTTTACACAACAATTTGTCATCAACAAGTGCTAAAAGTATGGGCTAAAATTTCATCAAATACCATAACAGTAATTTCCATTATCACCTCCATTCAAGAATCTACAACTAAAACTACTATGGAAGTTGAACCATGCATACATAAAGAGAAAACTCAAAAGGAACACCCATAAATCATGCAATGTTGCTTTCTATTGCTGCAGAATTTCTTTACATCAGTTCTCCAACCCTTACAAATGAGGGGAAAGCCCCTATTTATAGTTTTCCAAAGCCCAAATGAATGGCTAGGATCAATTTGCAATGAATGGCCTGGATTCAATTACATTAGGGTTTCACCTACCCCACAATATTCAGCAATTTTAAAATACATCATTTGTTTTTTCCCTATTTTGTCATCTAGTGCCCAGGTGTTGTAGCAGTTTCGTCATTTAGTTGATTGCCCTTTTACTATAGCTAAAACTACCTGAAAGATTCCTTCTTACTTGATGTGTTTGCAGTGTTCTTCCTTGGATCAAACGAGCCCGTCGACGATTGGCATCAATTGATTGGTTGCCCCTGATTCGGGCGAACAACTCATCATCATCTAGTGAAAAGTAGGACAGCTCCTTCATGCCTTCTTCAAGACCACCCCCTTGAATTTTTGTCATTGACTTCCTTGGTACAGTCCTTCTTCTAATGTTGACCCTGTTGGTGTGTGCTAGGTGGAGAGGCGAACATGAAATGAATGGTGACAGGAGCAATGCGCTTTTCCTTGTTTAGCTTTCTCAATGGGTCTCCTGATAGACCAATAGTAAGCTTCTTGAATCCTGCATACATGAAGTGTCGTAAGTGCTTCCATACACAAATCAAGGAAAACATTAGTCAAATCTTGCAAAATCCTTGTTAGATCCATCCATGCATCATCAAAAGATCACAATATTCATATTTGGAGCTCATTTGGACCGTCAACATTAATGTGGGCCCAAGGGGGTGGGAAACAAACAGGGGACAACAAACCGAAAGGGAAGTTCCCAGAGCTCACAAAACTTAGCAAAACCAAGATTTTTCAATTATAGCACGTGGGAAAAGGGGAAGAGTGCCCAGAAAAACTTCCTCAAGATTGGACTCATTTCAAAAAAATCGGAAGTTCAAAACGGCCACGGAGGGGTGGAGTCTTGGAAACGGTCGCGGAGGGGTGGATTCCCGGAAACGGCCATGGAGGGGTCGGGCTCTGGAGGCCGGGTTGTCGGGGCCCCACAGATGTTCAAAACAGCCAAAGAGGACGAAGTTCCGGAAACAGCCACGAAGGGGCCGGGCTCCGGAGGCTGGGCCGCTGGGGCTTCACGGATGTTCAAAACGGCCAAAGAGGGATGGAGTCCCGGAAACGGCCACGGAGGGGTCGGGCTCCAGAGGCCGGGTCGCCGGGGCTCCACAGATGTTCCAAAACAGCCAAAGGAGGACGAAGCTCTGAAACCACTGAAAATTAACAGAATGTTGATGAAACTTTAGCAGTTCACTTAGGGACCCCAAACACATCCCAAATCCACCAAAAAGTTGGCCCCAAAGTCAAAAATGTAGAAAAAAGCGAATCGAGCAATCGGGGACCAAGTCAGCAGAAACAAGACAATGGGCAGAAAAGGGACGGGGAACTTCATTTCTCCGCGGATTTGAATACCCTAAGTAGGTGAATTTGGTCAGGGGGAATTTGATCATTTGAAGGAACATGACCAATTTTGGCTTGGAAAATGGGGCACGTAAAACAAGATAGGAGCAAAGTAGCCTGTGGGGAGAGAAAAAAAGGGGGTCCCTGCCTACGATGGGGCATGTGTGCAAAACATGCACAACAGTGCCCATATCTGTAAAGTAGTATTATTAGGATTATATCCTGATCCAATATAGATCTTATCACCAGCTTCGTCTATCAAGTGCAAGGTTTTATTCTTTCTCTTTAGAAAGTTGTCAAACACAATGGTTGAATTGATATCCCACCCTGGAAGGAGCATAACCCCAACTTTTTGCAATAATGTTCTTCCTCTCTCAGTAGTCATGTTCTTCATCTCTCTATCAATTTCATGCTGAATTTGTTTCAAAGCATATGCTTCCTTTTTAGAATCAATGTCTTTTAACCTTTCCCTTACCACCTTTCCCTCATAGTCATAGATGAAAGCCTTAAATTCAGAAGTTTGGAAAAATGCATCATCTGCAATGAATTCCTAACTGGCATGGTGTTTCACATCATTAGATATCTCATTGGAAGCTTCAAAGGTAATCACACTCCTATCTAGTGGCATTTCATATTGGGGAATAATAGGAGTGTTAATCTGTGTGACCTCTTCTTCCCCTTCAGTATCATCTTCAACCATTATTGGGGTGTCAACTGAGAAGCTTACCTCTAGAGCAGGCTATGGTGATAGATGGCCTAATGGTGTTATATTTTATGCTTGCCTTCTAGTGCCAACATTTCTTCTCTTCTCAAATGCCACTAGAGGTACATCCTTTATTATTTCTTCTTCATCCAAAAGTAGTTGTTCAACTCTTTCCATAGGATCTTGAATTTCATGAAAAGCTTCCACATAGGCTAGATTATTATTCATTCTCCAAGCCTCAGCCATAACAATTCTATTGTATGCATTTATCCTCATTATCACTTGAATTTTCACACTGTTCCTGATGACATCATCGACATGGAACTCATGCTCATATCCTTTCAGTTTTTGAGAAATTTTGGCATCATAGATGAAATGCTCAAGGTCAAATTTTTTTCTCTTGTTTCCTATCGACAAGCCATAATAATCCAGCTTGCTACCAACCAATTCATACCCTATATCAGCAATAATAGTGAAGTCACCAAAACAAAGAGTGGAAGGAATGAAAGTTTTCCTTCCATAGCTTTTTAGATGCATAAAGGATGAGTAATACAATTGTCTTATGATCTCCAGGTATGCAACCCTATCTGGCACAATCTTAGGCATAAATATGGTGTTGCCTCAAATCCATATACTCTAATGATAGTACAATCTGCAAACGCATACCAATCTCCCCAATTGTGATTATTTTTCCATCATGACCCTTCTCCTTTGGTTAGAGTAACCTATGTACTTCTGGGGATAGATTATAGTCACATTTGTGGCCAAGTAATTTGTATAAGGGTTTGATAAAATGTTCTTCAAAGTATAGTTAGCGGGATCTCCCACATCTACTATCCCAGACTAATGTCCAAATTTGCACTAGTCTAGAATTACCATCACTATCCATATCTTTTATTCTCAATTATTCTCCCCATATGCCCATCACTTGTCCTTCATACAATATCATATGCATAAGTGAATAGTTTTTGAAGCAGATAGCTTCACTATTGTTCTTAATAGCATTAAGAGCACTATTAATGGCCTTAGATAGATACTCTGCATGGTCATAGGGCCTGGAATCTTGGCTTTGAATGTTTGCTTCTAGAACCATGGGAGCTATAGTCATGTTATCAAGGGCATCAACTCCTAGTACTTGGTCAGCTGAATAGTATGTGTATTGATAGTATTCTTCAAACAAATCTATAGAGAATGGGGGCCTTTCATCACTAGAAAATATCCTAGGTTGATTCCCTAGACCTTTGGGCCTATGCAGAGGAAGCTTCCACCTCTTATAGCTTGCATCCATATAGCGATACTCTTCCAACAAGTCTCTCATCCACAACTTCATCTTTAGGGAGGTGTCCAATTGGAAAACCATACAAATATAATCTCGTGTTATAATCATAAACTGTGACCCATCATGTAAGTGAATTCCCCTTGTTTTGGGATTATAATTCTTTTCCAGTGCTTTAATTAGTTCTACGTTCACAAAAAAAATTGGCATCACAAGTTTTCCTAGATTCAAATTCCATGGGTTTGAAACTGGGCTATATCTGTACTTCTTCCTATAGTGATAGATGAACAAGTCATAACCCCTGTGAAAAGTCCACACATCTCCCAATTTCTTATGCTTGTCCTCTAGGGTCTCACATGATGGTTTTAATTGAGTTTTTCTCCTTACTTTTGGCCCAAACTCGGGACACTAGTCTATTAAGTCTTGATTAAGTAGCATACTTTCTATTTTTTGCCTCTTTGCTCTTATTGTCTCTGGGGTTTTATCCATTTTAATCCTAACTGTGTTGTACTTCAAGCTATCTTCAAAAAATTACATTCAATCGAGCCAAGATGTACTTACTTGAATGAATGCCATAAATTTTGACCTGCTTGCCTTCGTCCAACTCCGTCCTCTGGATACTTAGCCATAATTCGCAATGAATTTCAGTTCCTTAGAGGTTGTATTTATCAAAATTCAGCATGCTCAAGCCATCTCTGGTTCATAAATGGTGCTCGTGCCACCGTTCCTATCAACTTGCACATTAATAGCAGTTGTCTCTTCGATGACTTCATCAATCAAATCAATCCGGTGATAATTATTTCATATTTTTTTGAAGAGACTTTAATCACAATGTCTATATCTCTCTTCGATATATCCTTGACCATCTTTTGAGAAGCGTCTAAGAGACATTTAGATTTCTCTCTTCGATGTTGCAGGGTCTCTTCAATATTTACATTTCAGTTTCTTCCCTTATGGTCCCGCTTTTTTCAATGAGACTGGCGGATATCTCTCACCGACAAGCCTATGTCTCTTTGAAATATCCTTATCTCTTCCTTCAGAGATATTACATGTTGATGATCTCTATGTGACTTTGTCATGTCGAGGAGACCCGCGGTCACCTCTCTCTAATGTCTCTTTGTCTCATTGATAACATGTTTTTACACTTGTTCCAAGATGTCGGGGAGACTTTTGATACTGTCTGCTCAATACTCTTGTGTCTCCTCGACATATCCTTGTTAGGATGTCGATGAGACCTTGTCCAATTTTTATTCAATGTCTCTACGTCTCGCTGATATTTTTCTCCTTGAATGTCGAAGAGACTCTCTTACTTCTCTCCTCGATATGTCAATGTCTTTTCGACATTTCCATTTGTCTGTGTTGTTTTACCAGTGACCTATCATTTATTTTATGATAATCTCTCAATGTACGAGAGATGTTTTTTTGTTTCCTGAATGTTGAATGCTCCATATAATTTTTCAGTGAGACATGTTATATTTTCTCCTCGACATGTCCAAGTCTCTTAGACATATTGTTCTTTAGGTTGGAAAGAAGAAATTTGAATGTCTTTTAGACATTCAAGAGTCTCATCTATATTTCACAATAGCCCTTTTTGCTCGTGTTGAAGAGACTATGGTGAGACTCTCTTCTATATAGCATTGTCTTGGAAACATGCCATGTGTTGCTATGGGAACACATCAAATAGAGAATTCACTTTAGTGTTATGACCAAGGGCTTTATTTGGTGGTTTATATTAGTGTCAGCCATTATGAATTTTACCAATGTCTACAATTATATTCCTATATGAATTTATTTAGACATTCATCAAATGCATATATGACATTGTAGACCTTATAACACTATATGAAATTTTCAAGACATCGTGTATACCTTCATGGCCTCATTGAGATCTATATATATATATATATATATATATATATATATATATCGCATGTATTCAAGGCTTAAATGGTCTAAATTATTTGAGTGGTTTGAATAATAAGGCTTAATATTACTTGTTAGGAGTGACAATAAATTTTTAAAATAATTTCAACACTAACTACAAACTTAATATTATTTTATTGTTGATAGTGATAAAAATATATATGATTCTTTGATAGAACCTATACATTTAAGGATTCGTCTCTTTTTCTCTCAATTTAACTATTTTCTATTTCAATGTATATCCATCTTATAGCTAGTAAAATCCGTTGATTATTTTAGTGTTTGAATAATGCTTGTATACACATGTACAATGATAAGGGAGCCTATGTGAGGCTAGAAATTTAAAAATATCACTTTAGAATTTTTTTGGTCTTATCTCTCTTAAGGGGCATTGTTAGTATGTTGTAGATTGGAAGGATTAAGACACTTGGGCAGTGAAAAGACACATCCAATAGCAGTAACCTACCCACCTAGAAATTTTGACATTGTTAGCTTAGTGCCACAATAGAAGTATATTTACAATAGACATGGCTTTGAAGAATAAAAAATTTCATATCCTCATTGAGGTGATTCGTCAATGATGGTTAATTCCCTATCAAGGAAGGCTTTTGAAAACTAGCACTTGAATTATTTGTTGGGACATATATAGTCCCTTCTTCATAATTTTTCTTCCTTTGAAATTATAATCAATTACTATAGGGAACTAACTAATTAACATCTTGGTGGATGCACTTGGTAATAGGAAATTGATTAGGGTTGAAGATTGTATAGGGTTGTTGGTTTAGGGTATTGGGTTGAGGGTATAGGGTACTTGAGGGTATACTAGGGTTGAGGGATTAGGGTTGAGGGTAGAGGGTAGAAGTTTTAAGGGTTTAGGGTTTAGGGTTTTAAGGGTTTAGGGTAGAGCATTTAGGGTATATGGTTGAAGGATTAGGGTTGAGGATCCAATGTATATGGTAGAGGGTATAGGGGTTGAGGTTAAGGGTTGAGGGATTAGGGTTGAGGGTTGAGGGTTGAGGGATATTTTGATGCAAGTGAAATGTAGGCAAGCAATTGAAGGCCAGTGAATATTAGGGAAGGATTTTTTGTTCTAACACCCCTAATCCCTCAACCATATGCCCTCAACCCTCTACCTTCAACCTTAAACCCTCAACCCACCTCAACCCTTAAACCCTCTACCCTCTACCCTATACATTAAACCCTCAACCCTCAATTCTCAACCCTCAACCTTTAATCTAGCCTCAACCCTCAACCCTTAAACCCTAAACCCCTATATCCTCTACCCTCTACATTAATGGAACCTCAACCCTAATCCTTCAACCATATATCCTCAAACCTAGCTATATATACCCTAAACCTTCAACCCTATACCCTCAACCCAATACCCTAAACCCTAAACCATACTTAAACCCTCTACCCTCTACCCTCAACCCAATACCCAATACCCTCAACCCTAATCCCTTAACCCTAATCCCTCAACCCTTAACCCTTAAACCCAAGTAAAATATCTACCCTAATCCCTCAACCCTCAAAACTTAACCCTTAAACCCAAGTAAAATATCTACCCTAATCCCTCAACCCTCAAAACTTAATCCCTAGTCAACCCTTAAACCCTCTACCCTCTACCCTCAACCCTCAACCCTTAAACCCTAATCCCTCAACCCCTATACATTGGACCCTCAACCCTAATCCTTGAACCATATACCCTCAACCCAATACCCAATACCCTAAACCCTAAACCATACTTAAACCCTCTACCCTCTACCCTCTACCCAATACCCTCTACCCTCTACCCCTATACCCTCTACCTTATACATTGGACCCTCAACCCTAATACTTGAACCATATACCTTCAACCCTCTACCCTCAACCTTAAACCCTCTACCCTATACATTAAACCTTGAACTCTCAATTCTCAACCCCCAACCCTTAATCCAGCCTCAACCCTCAACCCTTAAACCCTAAACCCTAAACCCTCAACCTCTATACCTTCTACCCTCTACATTAATGGAACCTCAACACTAATCCTTCAACCATATATCCTCAAACCTAGCTATATATACCCTAAACCCTCGACCCTATACCCTCAACCCAATACCCTAAACCATAAACTATACTTAAACCCTCTACCCTCTACCTTCAACCCAATACCCTCTACCTTTGACCCTAATTCCTCAACCCTAATCCCTCAACCCTTAAACCCAAGTAAACTCTCTACCCTAATCCTTCAACACTCAACCCTTAATCCCTCAACCCTTAAACCCTCTACCCTCTACCCTCTACCCTATACATTGGACCCTCAACCCTAATCCTTGAACCATATACCCTCAACCCTAAACCCTAAACCGTACTTAAACCCTCTACCCTCTACCCTCTACCCTCTACCCTATACATTGGACCCTCAACCCTAATCCTTGAACCCAATACCCTAAACCCTAAACCGTACTTAAACCCTCTACCCTCTACCCTCAACCCAATATAATGAAAAATCAAAGGTAGTAGATCTTTTGATGCAAGTGAAATGTAGGCAAGAAATTAAAGGCTAGTGAATATTGGGGAAGGATTTTTTGTTCTAACACCCTTAATCCCTACTAGATCAGAACAATTAGGTGCTAAATAAGGTGCTAAATTAGGAGCTAAAATAGGTTCTAAAGTAGGTGCAAAATTGGGTGTTACATCGAGCGCTAATGTATGTGCTAACCTAGGCATTAATTTAGGCATTAATCTGGGCACTACTCTAGGCGTTAATGTAGGCGTTAATCTTTGTGCTAATTTTGGCACTAATTTGCACCTAATTTAGTGCCTACTTGTTCTGGTTGGCACAAAAATGCCAAAAATAGCGCCATCCCGATAAATAGTGCTGAATTTTTCAAAAAATTAGAGAAAAATACATTAAAACAGTGGGTGGAAGCAAAAAAGGGAGTAATCATAGGGATTTTTTGTAGTGATATACCGAAACATATACGGATCAACAACACTGAAAGGTGATATAGAACATATATGTGCATACGTATAAATGAACGTATACATAATATAAATGACTATTTATATATACTTGTATGTTTGCTTAATATATAGGTGAATATATATATATATATATATATAAGTATATAGTAGCTTAAATATCGACTTAAGGTTGAAATAAGCTTATATAGTCATTTATATATACTTGTATGCTTGCTTAATATATAGGTGAATATATATATAAATAAGTATATAGTAGCTTAAATATCGACTTAAGGTTGAAATAAGCTTATATATGTTTTTTTTATATATATACACACACACACATATGTATTATAGTGGAATGCCTTTATATATTATATATCTACAGTAAATATATGTATGGAGGTTATTTAAGACACCTATATGGCACAATCATAAATGGGTATATGGCTTAGAAAAATCCAAAGACTTTATTCCATTCCTGTTGCATATAAATCTATATTGGCGCTCAAACCATAAATGCAAATCTTTAAAAGTGGAGGATCATATAAAAGCAATGATATTGTTGTGCATAAGTCTTAAGACTAATTCAAGCATATGATAATAGTCTACGCATAAAATAAAGGATGATTTGTATATATATTGAATGCAAAGATAAGGGCCGATTGGAGTGAATAAGCCATAACTCATATTATATAATGCATCACTATTTTTAAGCAGCATGTTGCAAATGCCAAGAAATGCATGAATAGGGGGATATAAACCAAAGCAAGTAGCATGCTTAGTCAAAGCTATGCTAAGTGCTATAAATGAGAGATTGACTATCTTTTCTTTGTCAAAAGTATAAGCTATGACCAAGTCAATGTGAAATGTGTGAGTTGAAGTCGATCCATTCTGCTAACTATAGCTTGGCAATAGGAAATACATTGGAAAGGTGGCGATAGTAAGATAGTCGCCCAAACCATTCAAAAGTACACTCTTACAAACCAATTTGTTGTTATTTGATCATTTGCAGATTGAAATAGTCATAAGTTGTTAAAACTGAGAGGTCGACCTGTAGCTTAGTATGTTGAGTAAACTCTTTATTTACTACCACATTTTTTCCACTGAAGTGAGTCGACTAGCATGGATATTGTTGTCAATTTACATGCCTTTTATGTAGGCCATAAATTCTCCTTGTTGTTGTATAAATAGAGAAGTATACTCTCTCATTTGTTACTCATTCTATTTCCACTCCATTACGCACATAATCTGCAATTTCATTCTATTGTATTTTGTGAGAGAATTGAGTATTTTGTGAGAAGTATATTATCAACTTGTGAGAGAGATGTATTGAGGCATTTCTTGAGAGATCAAAGTAAAGATAGTTGTTGTTTTGGAAATTTGTGCAACAATCAATCAATTGGACAAGTGAATTACAAGCATGAGGACAAATATTCCTTTGGTTGTCTTTGTTTATAAGAGATTGTGTGTTTTGCATAATTTGTTTGGAATACTTGCATTAGGGAAATATAGTATTTACTTTTGAAAGGAATAAGAAGCTATATTACTCTTTTCTATGAAGTGATTATATTTACTCCATAAGAGGAGAGGTTGTTTATCATAGGTATAAGTATACTAGATATGATTAAGCAAGGATAGCTTAAGGTTTATTCATTGCAAATTTATTGATATCTTATGATGCTAGGAGACCTTAGGAATAATAAGGTTTAGCACAATGTCAGCAAGAGATAGTAAGAACTATGATAGGATGAGATGTTATATTACTCTTATATATTTATGATCACTTTATCATTACTTTATACTCAAAGGAAACCTTAGGTTTAGAATAACCTATTAGGGTTGAGAAGTATATTGAAACCTAGGTTAACTGTTAGGATGGAATATTTACTAGATTACCCTTGGGACCAATAGGTTAAGAATAACTTGTTGGGATGGGTTGTATGTTATTCTTGTTGGAATACATAGGGTTAGGTTAACCTATTTTATTTCACTGATTGTTGAATATTGATTATATCCAAGATTGGGGTATGCTTAGGTTGAAACTCACCTATGTGGTTAAGTCGATCACTTAAGCTTATGGAGTATTATATGCTTAGAACTATAGGTAGGATTACCTATTGAGTTAAAGTGGCTACTTGATTAGTTTCTTTACACTCTTGATATGAAGTCACAATGTCGACAAGATTCCACTTTGGGATAACCCTTTTTACTAAGGGGATTACACTCTTGAATGGAATCATCCATTGCTATGATTACTCTTCATTTTAGGTCCATCCTTGATGTGGCTATTATCTTGATGAGAACCACTTATTCATGTGATATTACTGATTGGAGTCGGTTATTTATGAATATTTAATCTAAGATTACATGGAGATTGTGTAGATAAACTTTAGATTACAAAAGTTGTACTTGAGACTAGGTTATCTTTTAAATCAAATAACCTATCTATGTAAAGTAATTCATGGACTAGGAAAGCTTGTATGTTATACCTAGGAAGTAGAATATCCATTGAAGGAGAAATAACTTATGCTTAGGATTTATTGGTAGAGATACCATTATAATTTGGACAAGAGGGATTAGGTTATTTCTAAGGTTAGGGACTACCTATAGAAGGAATTTTCTAAGCATAGTGAATGAATGATCATAATCCAAACCGAGCTATAGAAGTGTATGTGAATAGGGAGATTGTCACTCAAAGTACTGGGTGAGAATACTTTGGCCAAAGTAGTGTAAGTAGCCACTGTTTACACTATCAGTTCACCGTGATCCATTTATATGCATGCTAGTCCTAGATTGTGGGTTTACAAGTTCTAGTCATGTAGGACACAACACTAATCTCAAATAGGCTACTGTTATGGGGTTTACCAACCAATCTCTTCATCGAAGGGTAGGGCCATCTATCGAATGATAGATGTACGGGGACCGCATATAAGTCTATGGTTGGGGGAAAAGAGCTTGAGTGATGCTTCTCCTCATTAGATGGCGGTTGAGGTTTGTGGAGGTTTCTCTAGCATTGGGGACATCTAGAATGTATGCACTAGAAAGTGAGGACATCCAGAAGGTATGCACCATTGCGACGATATTGAGATCAATTTGTATATTTATTGCCAGATGAAGCTCAGAAGAGCTATGTATGTTTCATGTACCCATTTTTATGGAAGGATGTAATCATGAATGATATACTTGAGTTTATTCAATATGATATCTATGTTATGGAAAGATTTGTAATTACAATGGAATGCAATGGAAGTTTGGAAATAGAGTTATCTCAATAGTGCATGTAATTTACATTATGAAAAGAAAAATTTATCTTGCTATGTCATGGCATCATAGAGTATTCACTTAACGTGAAATATTTTGAATTTTATTGAGTAGAACGTTGGGGTTGTTATATTAACTTTGTATCCTCTGACAGCCTTTTCTTAGATCATGCAATGTTTTGGTCTTCAATTTCTATTTTTGATAGCATCACATTATAGCTACCAAGACCCGTTTCTTGATATAGAATTTGGGTTGGGGGGTTTGGGGATTTTACCACTATGAATTAAGATTTGGGCTCAGGTTCTATCTTGATTTTTCCCTCCTTTACAGGAATGGTCATGGATGACCAATCTAACTGTATCCTACCACCAAGATCTATGCAGAAGCTTTGGATCAACATCTCGTAGTTGGCTAGAATGTCAACCACTAGGATATTCATCATTATCTTTTTATTCAAACAAGGCACCAACCTTACTTAAGCATCATCCAATTGTCTAACCAATGACACCGACTTAGACTCAAGTGAATAACACATGTCTTGTGTCTTAGTTCACGAAAGTCCTAATGCATTCATCACTTGTCGAGGCATGATTTTGTTTGAGGCACCTAAATCTATGATGCAATTGCTCAATTTGAATCCCCCTATATACAAAGATTATAGAAGGGTTTAGACTTTTCTTCCACTAGAACAGATGACTCGAGCAATGCATCCCTTGAAAACTTAGAAAACTCTTTAACTAGGATGACTCCTGCAAGCATGTTTTGAGCAAAAGGGTACTTTTTCATTTTTTTCATTTTTTAATTTTCTAAAATGGGAAAAATTGAAGCTCCATTAATGGAGTTTACATGTAATTTCTAGTTTTTGGAATTTAGAATTAAATGAAAAATTGAATTTAGAAGATGAAATTGAATGAGTTATTTTGGGGGAAATTGAGTCTCCTTAATGAATTTTCGTAAGGAACATTTTAATATTATGTTTTCAAGTTTTTGAGAAATTAAATTTATGTCATGTGAGTCTTGCATTGATTTTCATGTCACACTCATTGGAGGGTGTGATGAGCTTAGGGTCTAAGTGTTAGAGAGAGTTTGGGAATGGCTCCCAATGTTAACCCAATCCAAAGTGACATGTAGGAAATCACAGTGTCAAGAGTCTAGATTAAAAAGTGAAAACTAATGAAACATGGGTAATTAATGAACCAAGATAATGGATAACCCTCTCATGCCTTGAGTGTTCGTAAAGGCTAAGGATGATCAAAGAAGACATGTCAGCTTATGGAGCTTGGGTCTTGTAAGATCAAGTACCCTCGTTTGTGTGACAAGATACTTGGTTCTGTGTTGAGCCCCGCAAGAGTGTCCATAATGGCATTCCCTCTCTTGCTCTCTAACATTTAACCCTAGTGTAGTTGAGTAGCACATGAAAGATGATAATTTCCTTCCTTGTGCCCTTGTGTTATGTCCTTGGTGATTTTACCCAAGGAATATCCTTTTATGGCATTGGTGAGTTGGCCCAATTCCAATTTGTGATGTGACATTGGTGACTTTTCCCAATGTGTTTATGTTATTCCATTTGTAACTATACTATGTGATTAATTGAATTGGATGATTGAGTGTTTATATGATTTGCATGTGGATTGTATGATTTTTGTATGGTTTTTTTGTAAGCCTTGTCCACATGTGTTTTGTGTGAATGTTGTTCTTGTGGCCCATGTGACTATCTCCTAGCATGGTGGGAGTGGATCCTTTTGATTCCATGAGGTCAAGTGGCATGGTAACCACTATTGGGGACCTAATATTTGGGGATCGAGGAATGGTATGGCATCATGTACTTATAATTCTAATTCATTTTGATAAGTGTAGTTCATTCATTTATGTTGTAATATATTGATTTGAAACGTCTCTTTGAAGATGATTTGTAAATCGTAAATGAAAAGAACATTTGGTTCATTTACATATCTTGATGTTGGTGTTGAGCATGAAATCTTGTCATTTATTCTCATGATGATGTTTAAGTGTTAATTCAAACATAGGAACATATTTTTAGGGGCTTAAAATGAACTTATATATGCTAATTCACAGTTGGGTGACTTGGTATTGTACCTCGGTGGCCCTATCATGCACCTGATTAAACCCAAGACCTTAGAAATTGTTCTAACACTATTGGGGTGGCTTGGTGGAAGTAGGGGAAGTTGGTAGAAGTAGAGACGACCTGGTTTGATAAGCCTAAAAATCTAAAAACTCAAAAATTTCCTAAAGTTGTTAGGTCATCCTGGTCCTGTGCAAGAGTGGCCTTGTTCCCATATGAAAAATAAAGAGTGAATCCTCTTAACCACTGATAGGTGAGTGTTTTCTAAGCCATTTTACCTTTTCAAATATTTTTTATTCCTTGTTGTCTATTTGTTTTGGCCATTTTGGTCATCTAAAACCTTGAAACCTAGTCAAAATTTCTCTAACTCGAAACTTGAGCTTTCCTTGCTTTTTCAAGACTCCGTTTGGGAAAAATTTGTGAATGAAAGTTGTTCACCATAGTATTGGGGTCCTATTAGTGTTTCTACCTAGTTCTCAAGTGTCATCATTAAGTACTTATGTCATATATTGCATCATTTTGTGTGCAACCTCCTGATATGATTCAGTTGTCAAACCTAGGGTTTTTGGGATGATTCTTCTAGTCTTGTGAAGTCTTGTGAAGTTTATAAGCCTTCGTGAGTCATCTTCTGAGTGTCCTCAACAATCCTCATAGGTCATGGGGTTTTGTGGAGTAATTTCTTCCCTTGGGTGATGTCACCTGTGATGGGATGTCTTGGGAAGCATGAAGTTGTCTAGAAGTGACTTGTTGTCATTTCATCTTGTGGCGAGTTGTGCCTCTTGGGTAGGAAATAGTTTGTGAAAGTTTTTATTTGTGTTTAGAGTGGTTTAGTGTGTCTAGATTTGGATTGTAGGTTGAGGAATCCATCATCCTATCCTAGAGTGGTGTTTTGTGAGAACATGATCATGGTCTAATGAATGATTGTCGTGTAGGTGTTGTCCTCTCTCTCTCCCTTCCATTTGTTCATTGTGGTGGATTTATCCCATGATTGGTTAGTCTTTTGTTGTTGTCACCTTGCTTATGCAATGGTTAAATTCCTTTTTGTCTCTGCTATTGTTTCGTTGTGACACTTTTGTGCACGTTATTGTGTAAGTGAAACATGTTATTGTTGCATTATCAATGTCATTATCCTTTCTTTCTTTTTTTAAGTTATTCCATTAGGTTTTGTTCTGAGCTTGTTAGCTGGGGTCATTACATATGTCCTTTCACATTCTGAGGAGGTATTCTAAAGGTTAAGTATTTTTGGAATGAAGGTTCATCTTTGGGTGCCATGTTGGGTGCATTATATGTCTCATAAGTCTATAAATTTGGCCTCTTGGATGTAGAAAATATGAACAACAATTGAATGTATAATTTCATTACATGAACAAAGACAGGTTGATGCATAAGGAGGTTGTTCATAGGTGCATATGTTCTACCATGGTGGAGGTAAAGAGGAGAATGAGCGTTATTGTATTGTAATCTCATTTATTTGAAGATAATGCATACTCGGCCTCTCTTCTTGGTGGAGTTTATTCCTGCAAGAGTTTATGTACGCAAATCTTGTGTTATGTGATTCTCTTGTGTTGTTGATTTATATCTCATTGTTGCTATCATTTAGTGATTTTATTATTTATATAATTTTGTTATAAGTTCACATAAGGTAGTGTTTATAAGCATTTTGTGTTGGTTGATTTTTTGCATCATAAAGATAATGGATCTAATCATGGTAATTCCATATTAAGGAAACTTAAATTTCAAGTTTATGTATAAGTTTTGATTTTCATGTTGATGTATTTCAAGTCTTTTATCTCATCCATTGAAGTCATATTTGGATATAGATTGAATTTCCCAACAATTGTCATTAGAACCTATTTATTTCTCATCATTTGGTATCAGAGCTTAAGGTGAATTTGGTTTTAGGTATTCCCTTTTTTATTTCTTAGCATGGAAATCTTGTGGGAATTTGTTAGAAGGAATTGAAGGTTGTTGGAAGGCTTGTGGGGCTGCAATGAATATTCTAAGTTAACAATTTTTTTGCAGATTTGTGAGATTGGAACCCATGGATGTTGTCAATGTGATCTATGTTGGGAATTGGAATCTCATGGTTATAGATCTTTATGGATTTGGTTATGTTTTGGTAACTTGGAGCTCTTGTTTGACAATATGTGTCTATCCTCTTTTTTTGTGGTTTTGTTCCTTTTTCTTGTGGTCATGTGTAGTGAGAAGGTGTTCATATTGGATGGGTAGTGACATCCTAATCACATGGAAAAACACCCTCGATTTGGACTATAGAATGGAGTGCTTATTTTGGCTTCATGGTTTTAGCCATTGGTTACATGAAAGCAACAGAAAATAATCCACTAACCTCTTTGTGGGTTTTGGAGTTGATATGTTTCATATGTTACTACTGAATTTGGCTCCATTTTTCGACGAACGTTCGTCGGTCGTTCGACAAATATTTGTCAAAAAAGCAACAAAATGACAAAAACAATTTTGTCGCCATTTTTTTGTTGAAATTCCAATGACGCATTAAACATCAAGATAACGGCACAGATTCATCAGTCGTCGGCATCATAAAATGACTTAGATGTTTGTCAGAATATCGACGAAACTTCGTGTATCCATTGACGAATTACAACCAAAATGCAATTGCAATGGTTCTTCTGAAGCGTCAAAACAACACCAGAAGTTTGTCGCCATTTCAACGAAATGGGCAAGGAGTTATGACGAAGCCTTTGTCGCAGCTAAGTAACTTCGTCAGACCTTTTATGTGATTCGTCAATAGCTAACGTCGAAATTGCGACGAAATGGGCAAGGAGTTATGATGAAGCCTTCATCATAGCTAAGCAACTTCGTCGGACCTTTTATGTGATTCGTCGGTGGCCTTCATTGATATTGCGATGAAATGGGCAAGGAGTTACGACGAAGCCTTTTTTGTAGCTAAGCAACTTCACCGAACCTTTTCTATGACTCGTCGGTGTCCTTTGTCGAAATTGCGACGAAATGGGAAAGGTGTTACGACGAAGCCTTCGTCATAGCTAAGCAACTTCGTCGGTGGACTTCATCGAAATTGCGATGAATTGGGCAAGGAGCTACAATGAAGCCTTCGTCGCAACTATAGAAACTTCGTCAAACCTTTTTGGTGATTTGTCGGTGGTTTTCGTCAAAATTGCGACGAAACAATGCAATTTTTTTTTTTAAAATATATTCGTTGAAATGTACCATCACGGAGACTCTTGGCGTTGACCACCGAAGCCAACCCATTGATGAGAGATCAATCATCGGCATAGGATAGAAAACTCACTCCGATAGTCCATGTCTTGTCGATGACTTTCGTCAGCAACACAAATCCAATGTCACACTGATCTGACCTCTTCAGGAGTTTTGAACACTGCTGGTTATCAACAAGACATTTTGAGGGTCTCGCTAATTAAACAAGTGTCTAAGAGCAAGTAAACAAATGGAACCTATTAATTTTCTTATTTTGGGGTTCTTTAAATCATAGAATAGATACCATCTTCTTGTGTATAATGTACTTATATTCAAATTTGAATTCAAGACCAATTGTCATTGCACATTCCATTTTACTTGCACAAAGTATTCTATAAGCAATATATTGATAATGTCAAATGATTTATGGTGTTGTACAACTCTACCTATCATCACAGTTTTGTTGTTCCCCTTGAGAGAATCCTGCAAAGACAAGTTTACAATACCAAGTCAAATAATATGAAAAAGACTTACTTCCATACAAATTAAATGATTATTCTCACAATGGCAATTGTCTAATTACAACAACAATTCCATGAAAGGTTATCCATGCTTCATAAGAGATGACTGATCATACATACAAACTGCAAGATGCATAGAAAAAGCATTACACTTAAGAACAACCAAGGGCTAACAAGGGAAGGAGTTAAGAAACAACTCTACCTATCATCACAGTTCATTGTTCCCAGAGAATCCTGCAAAGACAAGTTTACAATACCAAGTCAAATAATATGAAAAATACTTACTTCCATACAAATTAAATGATTATTCTCACAATGGCAATTGTCTAATTACAACAACAATTCCATGAAAGGTTATCCATGCTTCATAAGAGATGATTGATCATACATACAAACTACAAGATGCATAGAAAAAGAATTACACTTGAGAGCAACTAAGGGCTAACAAGGGAAGGAGTTAAGAAACAACTCTACCTATCATCACAGTTCTATTGTTCCCCCCGAGAGAATCCTGCAAAGACAAGTTTACAATACCAAGTCAAATAATATGAAAAATACTTACTTCCATACAAATGAAATGATTATTCTCAGAATGGAAATTGTCTAATTACAACAACAATTCCATGAAAGGTTATCCATGCTTCATAAGAGATGACTGATCATACATACAGACTGCAAGATGCATAGAAAAAGAATTACACTTGAGAACAACCAAGGGATAATAAGGGAAGGAGTTAAGAAACAACTCTACCTATCATCACAGTTTTGTTGTTCCCCTCGAGAGAATCCTGCAAAGACAAGTTTACAATACCAAGTCAAATAATATGAAAAAGACTTACTTCCATACAAATTAAATGATTATTCTCACAATGGAAATTGTCTAATTACAACAACAATTCCATGAAAGGTTATCCATGCTTCATAAGAGATGACTGATCATACATACAGACTGCAAGATGCATAGAAAAAGAATTAAACTTGAGAAAAACCAAGGGCTAACAAGGGAAGGAGTTAAGAAACAACTCTACCTATCATCACAGTTCTGTTGTTCCCCCCGAGAGAATCCTACAAAGACAAGTTTACAATACCAAGTCAAATAAAATGAAAAAGACTTACTTCCATACAAATTAAATGATTATTCTCACAATGGAAATTGTCTAATTACAACAACAATTCCATGAAAGGTTATCCATGCTTCATAAGAGATGGTTGATCATACATACAGACTGCAAGATGCATAGAAAAAGCATTACACTTGAGAACAACCAAGGGCTAAGAAGGGAAGGAGTTAAGAAACGTCTGGATTGAAGAGAAAATGTGTAGGGAAAATGCTAAGCAGTGTCAAGAGAACAGAGCTTGTAGAACATATTCTTGACCTAATCAAGCTCTTGAACAACTTAAACAGAATTAAAATACTAACACATACATGAGACATGTAATGAACTTCCCATATCTGCTATCTTTTTCATTAATGTAGAGGTAGGTAAAGGAGAAATAATTATAATTGTAACACTATTCATAGTCCAGTAAATTATGTTCTTAATTTTGTTCAATGGACCTCAATTTTATCATTATACTACCCATCTGTCATGAACCCTATTTTTAACGTTCGTAATTTTATGATGTTTAATTAAATTTATAATAAATCAAACAGGAAATAATTATATTTTAATGAAAACACCTTGTTATTTAGGAAAAATAATTTTATGTGCAAGTAAGTGATATTTTGTTATTATTTATTTAGATTGCAAATTAAAAAGGCTTATATATTATTTTATGAGGATGGATAAATATTGTAATTAAATATTTTGTTATTATTTATTTAGATTGCAAATAATTTCATTTGTAATTAAAATAGGATTCTTTATTTGTAATTATGGATGGATAAATATTGTACATTGAAATAAATTTTTAAAATTTATTATTTTCAAGATTTAGTTTGGGGAAGTTGGAAAATAAGTCTTTAAATAGGAGGGAATTCTTGAATGGGAATCCTATAAAAATATACACGGGATGCACTATTTATTTTCCAGAAAACTGAAATTTTTGAAAATAAAATCTGTAACGATTGTTTTGAACATTAACGGTAACTTCGCCGAGTTTACAAATTTATTTAAACAGATTAACCACCGCAAGAACGCATTCAAGCCAGTCAAGACAGATCATTGGGAAAAAAAATTCTTACAAGGTGTCTATAATTGATCATACTGTATTTGTTAAAACAATTATGCATGGAAATTTATCAAGCCAGTCAAGAGGATTTTGAATCACAAGGTGCCTGCAATTGATTTTAACATATGGGTCGGCAGAAGAGCGCATGACGGAGCTAACAGAGAACAAAAAAACTCTTCATATTAGTCTCTATTCCAAGTTTGAACATATGGATCTATAGAAGAGAGTTAAGCAAGGCCAAAAAATCTAGAGTTCTTCATATTTTTTCCAAATCCAGGTAACTTATTAAATTCATGACTCCATCACCCAATTGATAAAACATTGGCGTGCAAGTTGTAAGAATTTTGCATTATCTACTCTTTTATTCATCCTTTTAATTCATTGAATATAGTGATATGTTATGTTGTATTCTTTGTGTCGCGTGTTAATTTAAAATATATATGATTGAGGGCTTCTTCCCGACATAAACATAGTTTTATTTTAACATTGTAATCAATTTCCCCAAAATATTTAATTCAAATTTCATCTTACATGTTAACATTGTATTTATGTGTATATCAATGTGAAGTAGATACTTACATTTCTTCCATAGAGATAAAGGCTAATTCGTGTAGTTATTCTTGTTGTCAATTCAGATTGCACCCGTATGCTTGAATAATTAATTCAGCAATCTGTTGACACATGGGAACTAATTCCAGGTTGTGGGTATTCCATAAGGAATTAGACCTCCAGATTCTAGGCTGGTTCCTATGAATTGATTCTAATTAATACTCGGGTAAATTGTTGGGAAAAGGATAAAAAGACCTAACTCGACTGCAGAACTATGAAAATTTAATTACAATGATGCTTGCACCTAAAAATGATGATCTAAAAGGCAGTTTAGTTCACAATTGATTCTCAATATATCTAACTTGCACATCAAAATCTAAACAGATTGAACTCATATAAATGCTTCATACAGAGGCTCATAAAACTATTTTCTTTCAAAGTAAAAGAACAGTGTTCTCACAATTAAGAAAATACTCTTAAATTACAAACTTAGTGTATGACCTATGAATTAAACTGAATGCATACATATACTTATGATTGAGACAGAAAAAATAAAGGTTTCAATGCTAAAACACAATATAATTCGATCAAAATCAAGCACAAGAATGTTTCCTGAAATCTTGAAGGAAAAACCTGACACTATTGAGAAGATAAAAGGAAAAACTCCATGCTAAAACCAAGGGTAACCTGTAAAACATGCTATGTATTAATCTGAAATGATGTTGAGTTACAAATCATTCGCTTTGTAGAGTGCAAAGGAGAAAAAAAAAGAATTCCATTGAAAAAGATCAACTTTTCCACTATATACAATATGAATGCACTTCAAAAGTGCATGAATCGGCAACTGAAAGTGAATTTCAGTGAGAAAGTGACAATTCCAAGGCAAAATCCGATCAGAAATAAAAATCCCTGAAAAGAAGGCTCAAACTCATGCAAAATGAGTGAACTCGGCCTTGAACCCGCAATCATAAAGCATGCAACTGATCTGAAACTCAAACTGAACTGGAAATCTCTGAACGTGAGCCAAAACATGCAAAAATCCTCCTTGCTTTAATCAATTTTCCCATGATAACTCAAAGTCTATTTCGCATGACAAATCTTCAGTTGAATCTGATATGAAACTGAAGTAAAGTGATAGGAAACTCCACCATCTACTTCATCTTGTCTTTGCATGATTTGTTTTAAATATTAAAGATAATCAAAATGACTATTTTAATATTTATTATGCCATGATTATCTCCTCTTCTGTTCGCATGGTAAATATTAAAATAATGTAATATTATCATTAATATTTAAATTACATAGCATCCTTTTAATCAAGCAAAGTCAAAATGATTTAGAACTTTGAAAACATTTGAAAATTCGCTCTCGCTAAGCTACCCCTTCATTTTCAAATGACCCCTTATGAATCATCATACTTAGCATATTTGACATCAAATGTCAATGCTTTGACCATCAACCACCTTTATACCTGGTATACTTAGCATATATCTGTCGGCCTTAATACTTTGCAATGTTTTGAATTTCGGGCACGGTAATAATTAGAGGTCGACCACATTATTAACCTTAAACTAAAAATTCCAATCAAAATGATGAGAAAGCTCGTGGAAGAAAAGGTAAGATTAGGTCAAAACCTAATCATTTGTGTTTGTTGCCTGGGTTGTTTTGAGACCTGGGTGAGACTGCGCCACTATGAGAGGATGATAGAAGCTTGATTCCAGCCATTTTTCACTGTTCCAGTCGCCTTTCCTATGTATAAAGGGAGAATAAAGAGGTAAGACTCCATTCCTCTGTGCTTTGAAGCTTTATTCAAAGATTATCTTGTTGTTTCAGCGTATGAAACTTCTCAGCCTCCATTCCTAATTTGATTTTTGTGCCAATACATGCTTTTCTCTATCAATGTTTCTTCCTTTTTGTTGAGTTTAGGAGACAAAATTTAAAAATATCCTACATTCATCTCATTCGCTGATAAAATGTGAGGAATCTTGTGGCTTTATACCCTATTTTTCCTGTATTTGTAGGCTGTGGGCTTTGATGGGTTTCTCCATAGACAAATGAAATAAGCGTTAACTTTGCATCTCTTGCTTATTTTCTGATGATAAATGCTGAAAATTGAACCCTTGTCTTATCTTCTCCTTCTGAGTGCTTTTATCATGAATAGTTGCCCTGATCATGTTTATTTCCTGAGTAAAATAAATAAACCCCTCTTCATATTTTCCTCTTGTTGTATAAGCTCAAATAGAACTCCCTCCTTGGCGTGGCATGACTTCCATTGTTTCTATCATGTTGCTTGAAATTTTCTGAAACTCCCAGCCTTCATGCATTATTTCTTATGGTTGACCCATACTTGTTGCATTTGAGTTGTGACTGCCTCTTAAGATTGTGATATAATGTGACCTCCCTGTAGCTGTATATTATTCTTGTGATGTAAATGATACTTAGCTTGTTTAATCTGAAAAGTGTGACCCAGGCTGTGGTATTTCTCCATCCACATGAGAAATCTACGTCCTTATTTTGTGTCAAGAATATAATCGTTCATATTGGTCGTGGATTTCTTATTTCATTTGGGTATTTCTTTCTATTGCAAAAAATGAAATTTTTTGCATTGTGAATAGGTTGACTGCATTCTAAAAATCACTTACTGCTCATCAACAGTTCAAAACAGTGCTTTTGCCTCCCTTAAAATATACTTGGCAGAGATTATGCATGCAACACATTTTCCCTTTAGACTATGTTTTTAGACAGCTCCTTCAAAGATTTATTAAGGTCTTGTATGTTGTTATTAACTCCTTTCTCCAAGCACTGTTACTACATGCTTTCTTCTTCAACTGAATATCATTAACTTGTAATTTTGTCGCCCTGAAGTTTTTCTTGATATGGCTGAGTCGTCCTGGAATGCCTTTTTGCTTCATTCTCATTCAAATTGACACTTATCATGTTTCCTACACTGCTTTTAATTTACTTTCAAAAGAAGATAAGAGTATGTCCTCAGACTTTGCCTTGAAATTCATAACTAATGGATTCAGTCTGACTGCTCAATAAATGGGTTGTACTTGAAATGTAGGAAGACTTCAAACTTCACGAACTGTGATTCTGGTATGCTTGAGCCCCTTTTGGTCAATTAATGAATAAGAATTCAACTACGCATCTGAATGGCAGTTTCTTTATTTGCACAAAAGCTCACATACAGTGCTCTCTGTATTGACATGATCTACATAGTACCTTGCAAAACCATTTTATTTTGTAGACCATGATTGCTTCATTCTGCTGCCCATCCTTTGATTTTCAACACTGTATATCTGTTGTATTGAGATTAAAATGTATATTTTTTGTTATGCACTTGTCTTAACTCACATTACTTATGTAGATGTTGTGTTTGGCTTTTATCTTGCAAAAGATCTGTAGTTTGCTATTATAAAAAGAAACTGCTTCTTCTACATGCTCTGGGTATTTTTGAAAAGGCTTTGCATGCATGCATATTGTGATAATGCTATCATTCTCTTGTACAGGGTTGTTTTCATAACAATAATTTCTAGTCATATGACTGTCATTTTTGTATAAGCTGCATTGTGAGCTTTTCAAAGCTTCTAACATTCATACTTCAGTATTGGTACCATATTGTAATCTGAAAAAATTATTTTTGACCATATCATTGGTGGATGCTGATTATCTTCATATCATGCTACTATCTTATGCCTTGTAGATTATTGTATCATGATTCATATGGCTGCAAATACCTTGAAATATGTGATACTTGTTGATAAAACTTGATAAGCAATCACCTTGGCATTCTTGCAAATGGTATATTCTAAAAATGTAGTTAATATGCAGCACTCTATTATTCTTGACAATGAGAATCTTTGTGTTTGGCTGACAGTGTTGTCCTTAAAACTATTGCGCCTGAACACATTTGTCACCACTATTCTATGGCATTTGTTGTCTTTCTTTTTAGAGGATTACTGTATCCTTGATGAGTCACTGTCCTCCATGATTGATGATACACTAATGATTCCTTGGTACCTTATGGTGACTATGATGCAACATGCTATGATATAGAATGTACCCATTAAATTGAAGTAGCCTGCAAAATGACAGCTGATTGTAAATCCTTCATTGAATGTCTTAAACATTGGATTATTCTCTTTCACATACTGCTTATATTATTGCTACGAGCTGGGCTCAACCCTCGTGGGAGCCACATTTTTCCCACTCATAACACTATCTTTTGACTAAAATGATTAGGTTGTACCTGTTCCTGCACATTGAAACAAACATGTTAGAAAAATAAAAGAAGTTGAAAACTTCCATTGAATTATGTTTTCTTTGAATAGTGAAACCATCTGATGGATGCCTGATTGAATGTACATTATATTTCTATTGGTAGTGTAGGCACATGATAGGATTTGATTCGCATTGCTTAGAGACCATCTCTAATACCATATTTCATCGTTCTTGCAGATGCATCAAAGATTGGAGGCTGGAACTGGAGCTAAAAACACAACTGAAGACCTCGACTTGTCAATGATTCGTCATTCTAGGAAATGACAAATCACTTTCTACCCTATGCCTTCTTTATTCTCAGTTGTATAGTGTACTTTATTTTTCTTGTATCTATCATTTGATTGTGTAAATCAAATTTAGTTACTCTCGCGGCTTGTACGAGATTCAGCATTTCCAATATGAATAAAAACAGCATTCTTTTATGCAAGTTTATGAGTTCCTTTGTCTGAGATTTGCATAATAACACTTGAAATTCATAAGTAATCAAAGTTCTGGAACATAATGAATACTTAAGCAGAAAATTGTTGTACCTTCTTTGATGGATGCAATTCAGCTCTACCTGTTTTGAGCCAGTGGTGAAAAATAGGTAACAATTCTAACGACCCTTGAATATCTTTTGGTAAGAAGGAAGGATATTTTACATTTGAGGACAATGGTTTCTTTTCTTTCTTTTCTTTACTTAAGGTATCCATTTGATAAATTTTATAGCTATAGACTAGAATGAGACAAAGGAAAGATATCAGAAACCTATGATAGTATCTTGTTATCATCTGTTTGCAACTCATATCATTTTTGTGTACTTAGTAAGACAAATACTCGTTTCTTTTCTCTAGCTTGAATAGGTATTCTTATACATACAAGAGCTAACCTTCTTAACTCGTTTATAGTATTATTTTCTTATTGATTTAAACCTATACAAATCATTAAGTTTAGAAGTAAACATTTTGGTTATAAATGCATAGGCATGTGTGCATTCTAGCATACCTAGGATTACTTTCATGAAGCCTTATGTGATTGGAACTTAGCTTTCAGTGTACTGGTGTGATATTTGAGAAGCCGTTGGAGGTAGAATTGTCTTAGTTGCAAATACTTGAGAGCAATTCATGACAGTACCTTACTTCCATAAGCAAGGATGATGCATTGGTGAAACTTAAAAATGTTACTTGTAGATTCATGTGACTTGTAAAAGAACTTCCATATGATCCTTATGTTATTGAAATATGTAATGAATTGATCATGTCAATTGAGACAGTATGATCATTTCCCATGAGGCATCCTGTAACCATTGAGACTTTGTAGCCGGTAAGGCTCTGCCAGTGAGGCATTTTATTAAGCCAATAAGGCACTTTTACGAGTGGTTTTTCATCCCTGAGAGGGTTTTCCACTCATGAAAATCTGTGTTATGGTTTCTTTGTGGATGCATTTGTGTACTTGTTACTTCCTTAATTTGCTTTACATTATTTGAATTTACATGTCTTGATGAGATGATGACGAATCATGTGTAAGCCTTTAAGGCTAGTTAATTATGTGTAAGCCTTTAAGGCTAGTTTTGGTAAAGGCACGACCTTGTGTAGACATACATAGTAACTCATTAATGTATGAAGTTCTTTTGAAATAGTTACAAAGTAATTTTATATGTACTGTGTATCTTTAATGAACTTTCCTTTGAGCATGCTTGGAAATAAATGTTATGTGTGATGTACATTCATCATGGAAATTAGCTATTCTGGAGTGGGTATGTTTTTCGAGCGCTACACCATCTAATACCATATTTTAATCCAGGGTTCAACTATCTCATATCTAAAGAAGCACCTTCAATTAACAATTTAAAGTACTATAAAATAAGGTAAGACTTTTACTTGAGAAATATTGGGTACACTTGTAGGATTAAAGTTCTCGCAATCATCAGGATTTATTGGCACACAGACACAACCTGCAACATATGAAGTAATGGATGACTACAAGTTAGTGAAATGGTCCTTAATATGTGAGTGGTTTGCAAATTGATTGGTAGAAAATAAGGTTACAAACATATCTACATGAAAAATTATGAGGACAATCTACTGTAATCATCAAAATAGATGAAAAGTGCAAAGGAAAGAGCCGAGCTACATCTCTAGAGCCTAAAAAAAACACATGCAAGAAACATAAAAAAAAGAACAAACCATTTTTGGATGAATACAAAATGGTGCCTTCAGCAAGTGATTCATATGCTTTCACACCTGACATAGGACATTAAGAAGATTTTAGTCTTCCTCTGTGAAATTAACTACTTACAGAATAAACCCAGAAACCAATATTATATACCTCCATGTCTAGCCGAGGGTAGGTATAAGAGAAAAAAAATTCTTCAATGCAATGCCAAAAATATCAATGTGTGTGTAGGTTTGTATTACTCAAAATATCATTTCACTGCCTAAGGAAAAATACCAAAGTGATGTTTTAAATTTCAATCTTCACATAGGCTCCCTTATTGCTACACATGCATATACAAGCATTATTCGAGCTCTAAACTATTCAAATATTAAGGATTTAATTAGCTATAAGATGGAAAGTTGTTGTTTAGACATAATCCATCATCTTTTACATATCTTTATTCACTCCTAGCACTTCAGATAAATTTGTGTAAATGAGACAGAAATGTGAATCTTTTATGACAAAGAAAATTCTTAAAAGGAGGGGGGAGAGAGCAAAGGGTAGGGGCAAGAGAATGCTTGAATGTATAGCAAAGTATAACATTTTGATCATTATAACAATGAAATGAATCTTAAGTTTGAAGCATTAATATCATTTACAACATTTATGATCAAGAATGAATGTAAGTAGAGAAACTTTTGCATACCTGCAGATGGTACAAAATTTCATGGTTAAGTCGAAGCCTCCCATCAACAACAAGATCTAAATATCCGTGTATCTATCTCAATCGAGCCTCTAAACCCTTCAGAGCTGTCAATTTTTCCACTAACCTGTTATGCACAAAAGTCAAATTTTAGAGTTATGTCACCACTAAAAATAGAAGAAACAGAGCTTTGAAACCAAATCCACACACAACACAATGTGGTATTCATACAAATCCATACAAACAAACTAAACTCAGAACATTGGAATGGAAACAACTTCAAATTATGATGCAGAGCATGGATTCAGGGTATAAAGAATCATTTTTCTGCCACCATAGTGAAAATTTAGCACTTTCTTTCATCTTTGCATATTGGTTTGATGCTTCAAATGATGCATTTCTTATATTGAAAATGCATTACCTTATTGAGCTTCTCTTTGTTTCGAGAATAGTTTAATATTCTCTACTTAATAGGGCCAACCACATGATAGTGGAAGCTCATTTGGGCCCTCCCCCCCCTCACATCACTCTCAATTCCCCATACCCAATCATATAACATTAATCATTCATTCATCCATTAATAACATATAGCATTCATTCATTCATCCATAGAACATTCATTCATTCATCCATTAATAACATATAACATTCATTCATCCATTAATAACATATAACATTCATTCATTAACATATAGCATTCATTAATTAACATATTCACATTCATTCATTAACATATAATATTCATTCTTTCAATTTTTACATATTATCAAAAATATGGTTGTCATGATATGATTAAAATCACTTTTTTTTGTTTCTTTTATAAAGCTACAAAAATCTGAAGTGGAGTATCATTTTCTAAATCAATTTATCCCCCCTTTAGTTGCCTGCCCTCTCGCCGTGATCTTAATGTACGCCTAGTCATCTGCTCATGACGTGGACGCCACAAAAGGGGTCTCTGCAATAACAAAGAAATGTTAAACCGATATGTTTTATTATTATTGTTACAAGTATTTCATTAATTAAAAGAACATTAGAGTGGTTCTCTTTACCTAATGGGTCCACATCATGTTCCTGGACTTTTGTTATAGACTCATGCTCAACATGTTGAACACCCTCTAAATCCTGATCTGCAGTTGAAACATGAAAGGTTACATTAATTAATACACCAATTGAAATTAAATATGTTTAAGAGAACATGAGAGTGGTCCTCTTTACCTGATGGGGCCACATCATGTTCTGATCTTCTCTACGATCATGCTCAACACGCTTATCACACTCTACATGCTCTAAAGTTGAAACAGGAAAGGTTACATTAATTAATACACCAATTGCAATTAAATATGTTTAAAAGAACTTTAGAGTGGTCCTCTTTACCTGATGGGGCCACATCATGTTCCTAATCTTCTCTAGCCTGATCATGCTCAACATGTTGATCACGCTCTACATGCTCTAAAGTACCGGGATGCACACCATGACCTTCATCTGCAGGTTGTGCTCCACCCTCACCAGGATGCATTACAATGTCATGTGCAGTATTATCATTGCTTGAATGTTTAAAACAAATAGACATGTAATTACTTTATGGTGGAAATTAATAATGAATAGATTGCACAAGTATTCAATTTTAAATAAATTTTATTAAGTTTATTTACCTGCGTGTCGGATGCAGTGGAAGGTTGTGTTTGCCTAGTCAAGACTCTTAGGCGTTCAACCACGGCTCCATAGCCTTGCTGGAAGGAAATCTTCAGGTCATCTTCTGGGAACTTTGTTGAATTCAAAGCCCTACATTTTTGCATAAGATCATGAATTTTGCTTCTATGGTGTGATAAAACCAAAATTGTTTTCAATTTATTATTTGGATACTATATTTCATTTATTGATACTTACAATTTGTGCGGCTAATTTCATATAACCACCAGAGCCAAGTTTGTGTTGCCCGTGTTTTTTCTAGTCTTTCCTTTGTTGCCTTGATGTGTCGGGCAGCCTATGAAAAGTTTGAAATATGTTAGATTATGTAAAAAGAAAGAGTAATCAATATATAATTACATTGTTGATAATATCACATACCTTCCTTGGCCCAGTGGTGTCTTTCCTTTTTTCTTTTCAGCCTTCTCCTTTCCATCGACACCAGGTCCTTCCACTCCCTCTCTGGAATCATGGGGGGATGCTCATACTTTTTTTTCTTCTCTAAATGTGACCTATATTGGTCCCTCACATACTTTAGATAGGTACCAACTTTCTTAAGGACCTTGGTTCGGTTGAATGTTTTATCACCAAAGAGCACAACTAAACGGTTAATGAGCTCATCTTTTAAATCTTGATTTTGGGCATTCCACCGTGTACGTATGGTGGGCCCGAAGAGCTCCAATGTAATATCACTTAGATGTTTATAAAAAACATCATTTCCTACAAAATGATCATGGGATCAATAGTCTAAAAAGAGCGATCAATAAGTAAATTTCAATTGGAATATATATAATAATAATTAAAACATTTTAAAGTACTTGGGACCTTCTCTATCTTTATGAGAACGAAATCCTCGGTCACCACAAATGTAACCAGAAATGTTCCCGTACTAGTAATAGGGGAAGATCCAGGAAATGCTACTAAAATATCACCAGTACAAGTGGCCTCTGCATCGCCAAGTACATGTCTTGACACATGTTCTGGCATGTGTTCACCGCCAGAGGGTGCACTAACGGATGCCTACATGGTATGTGTTGTCGACATTTCAGACGACAATATAGGCACGGATGATGGGGTCAGATGATGTGATGTATGCGTAGGAAGATTAGGATGGACACTTCTACCAACCCCTACTCCTCGGGCAGCACTTGTAGTACCCTGATCATGGCCAGGAGCATCATGAGGACACAAAAAATCTTGTAAAAACAACACATATTTTACTTCATGACATAAAAGAGTACAAAATATAAAACCATGAATGAACTTATGTTATAATTAAAGACCTCATGACAACTTACTTGCAATTTTTGTGATCTCTCAGTCAATATTTTAACCCTCTCTCTTATCTCATCTGTTTGAGGCATTATGAATAACAACTTAAGGATTTCTTCATTGCATTTTTTTTGGGTCTTCCTTATCATATCGAGAGGGTTTTTTGAATAAGCAATGTCATCATCACATAATATTGACTACACCTCCCTATGGATGTTCTCGTCTACTACTGGTGCCTTTCCCCGATCAGCCGACTACAACAAAAATATTAAAAACATTATCAAAATTAACCCAATAAACTTATCAAAACAACATAATAATAATACATTTTGCTCGTATCTAATTTGTACAATTACAATGAGGTAAACCTGTCAGGTAGAAGCGCGTGAAGATAAATCACGATCTATGCTCTGGGCCAGAGCCTTCTCCGTACGATCAATGTCCCGCTGTGACAAAAATTAAATATTAAAAAACATTACCAAAATGAAACAATAGACTTATGAAAAAAAACATAAGAATAAAATGGTATATTGGAGTTATTAATTGGAGGTTGGGTAAAATGGTACATAGTACGTACCACCCCCATAGTAACTGTGTTTGTAACTAAGCGATTCAAATCATAATCGATTAGAAACTCTTCCCCTGTAGTTATTGATTTTATTGCACATACGAATACACGGTTTCCCTCGCGCACCTCGAATATGCAATTGGGTTCCTTATTTGTTGACCCAGGTCGTGTACTATTTATAAACCCTGCAATATTCCTTGATGCTTTTGGCCTTCTGTCAATGTACATAGCCACTCCTTTATTTTGATCCTTATCTTTTAGATGTATATAATTTGCTGACAGTGCATACCTATGCATACTTCGTGTATATTGAACCAGTTGCATCCAATCTTTGTAATTGTAACAGGGTCAGACATACTCCATCAATTCAGTAACTTTGTCGTAACAGACCTTTATGTTGTCCATGCAAAATAGGCCCAAACCATGTATTGTCAGCGATGGTGCTATCACGATATATCCTCTAGTTGACACAAAAATTAGTGTTTATTGGAGGAAGTTCCTTGGGTACCCATTGTTTCCATAGATGTTTGTACCTCAAGGGCACCTCGGCGTCGCCTATGCTCTCATCATCATAAGAACATGACCCCCCTTCAGCAAGAAAAAATTCCATGCGTTTACAAAATTTTCTTCTAATCTTTTGACCTCTAGTTGATCTCCTCTTTTTAGACATACTACATGTCACCAAGCACCATCTTATCTTCCTAATTTCCCATAAACAAGGGAAGGCAGTCGACAAATACCTATTTGGTGGTACCTACACTCATAAAGGATGTTGGATGAAGTTCTTTTCATGGTGATGTGATCCCAAAGGTGACATTATAATCTATCATTTCATGGCTATAATTTTTAGGTTACTCAAGATGCAATCAAGTCTTGATAGATTGAAATTTATTGTTACTATCGTCCAAATGCGTCCATCACAAATCAAATCTACTTAACGTTTTAACTCCCAAACTTTGTAACAAGTGTTAAATGTGACTATGGTCCACCAGTTACACAACCAAGGCCTCAATTGTATTCTCTAATTGTAATAAAAGGACTTTTGCTCTTCATTCAAGTAAATAATCTTGAAGGGAAACACCACCAAGTGGTTTATTGGACACCTACATGACTAAAAATAGAAGCAAATTAACATTTAATTTCCATATGTCTAAGTGGTTAACGAGGAGGGGGTGTGTACTAGGCCTAGTTAAGTTATCATAAGTTTACACTTTGGCAATAAAAAAATTTTAAGTCAT
>VDFB02000002.1:178804978-178859991 GCA_007258455.2 Sequoia sempervirens
AGAGTGATTGGAGTGAGTGAGTGAGAGAGAGACCCCCGAGAGGGAGTGGTGCTAGGGGGGAGAGACTTGAGAGATAGAGAGAGAGAGAGAGATAAAGGAAGGGAGGGTTAAGGGTTGAGAGAGACCTAAGAGAGGGAGAGGGGGTAGGATGGAGATATTTGAGAGAGAGAGAGAGAGGGAGGGAGTGGAAGAGAGATAGAGGGGGAGGTTAAGGGTAGAGGGTAGATGGTTTAAGGGTTTAAGGGTTTAGGGTTTAGGGTTCAGGTTAAGGGTAGAGGGAAGTGTTGGTTTTGTTTTACAATGTAACCAGGTTGGTCTTCTAATCTACCTATGGAATTTCCAATCCCAATCAAGGGCAGCTCGAAGGACCTGGACCAATTGATGAGGAATTTAAAAAATCCTCCTACACTTCGGGCTCTGCAAGACCCGGGAGGGTGATCCCTTAATGTGTTTACAACCTCTGCACCAATATCATAAACAACATTAACAATAACAGATAATCTCATTTAATAGCTCAACATAATAGGATAATATCGAATAGAATTGGCTATTCATTGACATTATCAGCTATTTGGAGCATGAGATAACTACAACACAATCCCAAGATGTCATGAATGCACCTTACCTAAAGTATGCTTTAGGACCTCCATGCATACAAACACAAGGATTGTCATTTATCATCTTGCAGCAGTGGTACCTAAGATGATGGCACTACCCCTCCCTTGGACATTGCTCTCTTCTTACAATTGGATACATCAGTCCTCCTTTTGATTTTTTCAAAAAGATATGAAATGATTTCTAAGCAATGCCTTATTGGGTCAATGAGATCACCAAAATTCTAGGAATTGTCATATGAAGGTATATTATTAACACCTATCCCTTTGCTATTCACTTTTTAGGACTTAGTAATGAATATCCAAAGAGAAAATGAGATAGTGGCAACAACCATTTATATTATTTCTCACTGCAATCCATTTCATGGCTATAGTCATGTTGTCACCCAATGTAGATTTATTTTTTCAAATTCATAGATAACATGAAGACAAACCTGTAGCCTTTAATGGTACTGCTCTTATTCATGACTATGAATTGTTCCCTTGAAGCACCATGATTTATGATGGTTTTTATGTTGAATATCTTCATTAAAACACCCCTGTGCAAGTATATGCCTTCACTATTATAGCCTATTGCTGGAATGGATGATCAATGGTATGAAAAGGTAAAAATACAACTGTGCTTTGCTTCCTTCACTACTTGTTGTTGATTGTTGATTGTTTTTCATATGCACTTGTACCATTGTAATGCTTTATGTCCTACATGAACTTGCATGGTTGTCTTGTAGCATAACCTCATAGTTGTTGTTCATATACACTTGTACTATGGCCTTGGATTCCAAAATGAGACCTCTCCTTAATCATAATTGCTTAATTGTCATTTGTAACTTTTTGTTTCTTGTATGCAATCATGATCCATGTTGGATCAATCATGATGACCAAAACCCCTACATGAAAGGTTATGAGCATAGCAATTGTATCTCAATCACATGATATGAGGGTTCCATTGCTGTCATAAACCTCTTGTAATGACATGTTTTCAATAGGCATATTCTCTATGTCAACTAGAGTTGATGTTTCTTGAATGTCTTTTCCTTTTATTCCATTCCTTAAAACATCATGCATTGAATTTTATCTGGTTTTTCTCTGAAAAGATGGAATTAAGGCAATCGGTTGATGGAGAAATATTTCCAGTACAATTATGGGTTGTTGATTTATCTTGCAATAAGGAAAGCACCAATTATGTGCAATTTGATAATTGCTTTTCTTCTAGATTGAGGGCTAGACTGATGGTGAATGTACCCAGGATCCCTGAGGAATTGCATGATTTCCTCAGGCCAAAAGGGAGGAAGCCAGAATTGAAAGTTTGCCATAACTGGGGTGACATTATCCCATACCCAGTCAACACTGTTTTGAGAGTATACGGTTTTCAAGGAACCCCCCATATACTGCCATACAATGTGCCACCAAGAGTGGGGTTTGCAGAAGTTATGTGGCAAATAGGTTGTATACATGAGGACAACCTCACAGGGAGGGGTAAGGGAACATTTTTCCCTGATTATATAGTGGTGTCTGATTTTGTCTTTTCAAAAGGAGGTTGGGTGCATTTTGAGAAATTCTTTCATGATTACCATTTGAGGTGTGGTCCAAAGCGGTAGCATGATCCTGAGGGTTTCTTTGCCCTTTTCAGACAAAGAATAAAGGTTGGAAAATTTGTGCATGAGTTCAACTTTCCTGAGGATTTGATCATAAATGAATTTGATCTAAATAAGCAAGAGTTGAACAAGGAGAAATGGATAGCTTATGATAAGCTATTAGATATTGTGCATAAGATGGATCCGAAGTATGATCCATTGTTGGATTTCAATCCATACCATAAGAAGATTGACTTTCTAATGTAGAACTTCAAGGAAATTATGGGCACATTGAGGACCAAAAAGATAAATTTAGAACTGAGTCTGGGTGTACAGGAACAAGGTGCAAGGCCAATTGAAACAAGGCTAGCATACCAACCTACATAAAGGTGGCCTATTTACAGGAGGAAAAAGGATGATAGCAGTGATGAAGAGGAAGTGGACAAAAAAGGAAAGCAAATAATGAAGTTTCCTTCACAACCAGGTCCAAAATTCAAACTGCCTAGGGCAATTAAAATCATTGATTTAGAATCATCACCAGAAGACAGTCCCTCATGCTGGTATTGGCATGGTGTGATGGTTTATAGGTGGCACTATTGTTCTTACCACCAAGGTTCAAACCCCATTGGGGTAGTATTGTTGAATGGTTGTATTCCGGTTCATAGTTCCGGTCAAAAAGAGTTTACCCCTTGAATAAAAGAAGACAATCCCTCATCACCACCATCCAATCCAAGCCCTAAAAGACAAAGAATTGATCAACCACAGGAGGATCTGATGGATGAAATTATTGTTACTGATCAGGACATGCAGGTTGGTATGCCTTCCCCTCTTAGGCCAGTTGAATTGGTTCTATCTAATTTAGATATGAAAGGGCAAAGTGTACAAGATGCAAGAATGGAAGCATGTAAGGAGTTTCTAGATGACAATACATTTGTAAAAACTCTTGTATTCTTGCAATTGGTATGGAGGATGAAATTTGAAGAATATCAAGAGAAATGTAAGAAGAGAAGAGAACTAAGGCCTGACAGGTCAGACTAGGATAATGATGACGAGGTAAAAGCTGAATTAATGGAGGAATTTAAGAACATCACTCCTGAAGAGGGAAGAAGACTAGTGAGTCAGGCTGGTGTGTTGATTCTGCCTGAATGGGACATTGCAGATCCTATATCATTTAATGCTATTTTAGATTCTAAGCATCCTTTGCAAGACTCTGAAGAAGTCAAGGCAGCATTGCAAGATTCTGCCTTCAGTGAGGAATATGAAACTTTGGCAATTTGGGCATTGGCCCCTCAAGGAAGAAAGCCAAATGTTACGGATATTAATCCAAATTTCAGAGGAGGATTAATAATAAGAGAGCTTCAGAGACCTCAACCACTAAGGCCACTAATTTGACTGTGAATGTGGCCAAATTGGCCCAAAAGATAGCTGAAAGGGAGGAGGCTGAAAAGAAGATCCTAATGGAGAAGTATAACCTTTTGATTGAGGAATACAACAAGATGCAACAGAGGAATGTTGAGTTGCAGACTAAGGTGGAAAGGTTTAGGTATAAACAGATTGGGGAGACATCAAGTGCTCCAGGGACTAGTACATTACCTTGCACAGGAGGGTCAGTGCCTCTTGCTTCTCCAATTGTTTCCACACTCGGGTCTCCCAGTTAGAATCTTTCTCTCACCCCTCCTTTAGAACAAATTGATGAAGAAACAGAGTGCTCTGTTGATCCTACAAAGAAGCAGCTCTTGCAAAGAATTGATAAATTGCAAACATCATTGAAGGTAAGTGAGGAGGGATCTCTTTCAAAGCAAGAGGAGATTGTTACTACTGTCTTGAGGCATTTAAATGAAAAGGTTGATAGTAAATTGCTATCTATACATTCTTTATATTCTTTGTTGTTAGATGCAATAAAGAATATTGATAGGGATAAGGAAGTAGTGATACCATTGATTGAAAATTGGATCCCTAGGACCAGTGATTTGGATGTCATGTATAAGGCTTCAAGGTTTGATACAAATAATAGGCCCCAATCATTAAAGCCTACTCAAGTGTTGGTTAAATCATTGCAAGGTTTTCAGACCCTACCGGATGATTTGAGTAGGAAGATCAGGGAATTGGTGAAGAATTTTAATGATTGGGGTAACACATTGTTACCAAATATAATTGATGAGTAGGGGAAAATCAGGTCACTCCAGCAGTGGCAGGATCAAGCAAGTGAAGTCATCAATGATCAAATTAAATTAATTTGTGATGAGTCAGATTATGACTTGTTAGTGAGTTGTATGGATAAAATCATTAGTACCTGCTCATTTTTGGAAGCTTTTGAAAGAGATGCAAATCAGGTAGCGGTAAAATACACACCTTATAATACCAAGGTGAATGAGGTGATTAATTTTGACTGGCCGACTGATGAAGAATACCATAAATGGGTAACTAAATATTTGACTGAGGAAGAGTAAAAGGAATGGGCTACTAACAGGTGGTAAATCAGATGTTGCAGTTACAACGGTTTCTAGTTTTGCTTTGATGGCATTCTCGACGCAGGTTTCTTGTGGTTTTTTGTTGTTGCATCAACTTTTCTCAGCTGACATGATGAACAAGAATATTCTCCAAGGTGATGGTTGTTGTAACAATTTTTGGAATATCACCAGGTGTGCCAACTGGTTGGTGACATGTGTACTTTCTGGCCCGATGCTTGTTTGCTCCTTCATTTTCTATAACAAGGATTTCAAGGCCAGAAGTACGAGTTAGCAAGTTAGATAATTTTTGGTCAAGTCTAGGTGAAGTTGCAGAGCAAATTGTAAAGTTCGATGGTTTTAGAGAGAAATACAATTTAGGTTCTGAGTTATTCTGTAATCAGTTTTGAATTCATGGGGATTTAATGTTGTATTAGTACTAGCATTTGAGTTGAAATGATAAATTCAAACTCATGTCTCTCCACTGTACATGCATATCCGAATTTTGAATAAGATGACTAAGGGTTGTTTCATTCATCTCACTATTGTGGTGTGTATAATCCTTATTTTAGCTTTAATTCAAGGAATTAATTAAAATGCATGAATGGGATTATAGGCGGATATGTTTTGTATAAAGATTTGATAAGTAGTATTGGGTGAGAATGCATATGATGAAATTGTAATGCAATATTGTTAGGGATCTTATATGTTATGTATTAAATCTGTCATAAACCTTTAGATGCTTATGAATTTGACTCCTGCAATGGATATATGGCATGATCTAAGTTGTACTTATTTGTGTAGTTCAATAATTGTTTGTCTTTGCCTAGAGCTTGCTACAAAATGCAAATTAATGACTATATTTTACTATGGATTGTGTTGTAGTTATCTCATGCTCCACAGTTGATATTATCGGTGAACACCAATTTTATTCGATATTATCCTATTGTGTTGAGCTATTCAATGGGATTATCTGTTATGTGTTAATGTTGTTTATGATATTGGTGCAGAGGTTGTAAACACATTAAGGGATCACCCTCCCGGGTCTTGCAGAGCCCAAAGTGTAGGAGGCTTTTTAAAGTCCTCGTCAGTTGGTCCAGGTCCTTCGAGCAATATTGTTATCATAGTGAAAAAATATTGTTCTTATGTGTACAACAATTGGGGTAGCAATGTACAAGCATTGGATAAATTTATATTAATAGTTTGTACTATCACAAATATAAAAGGTGAGCACAATAAATAACATGTATTTTCCCATTAAATGTGAAGGATTTTCAAAAAGTTTTAGTGTTCAACTATTGGTACATTTTTGTTCAATATAAGTTGTATTTTAAATAATTATGTGTTATTTTTATAACAAATAATTTTTTTGTGTTCAACTATTAGTCCATATGTGTTGAATATAAAAGGTAGAGATATCAAAGATTTATGGTTATCAATAAGTATTTGGTCCACTTAGGTTGTATATTAATTTTAATTTAAATAAAAATATCATATTCTACAAGCAACAAATGATATTTTTTTGGTTCAACTATTGGGGGTTCCATGATTAAGTTTTGGTCAAACCTTTAAAAAGTTAAATTTTAGACACTTCTCAAAATATCTTCCGATGTGGCGAGTTGCATGATGAGTCGTGCCTCCAAACCTTAGTTATAGATAAATAAGAGACCAGCCTACATTTAAAAAAAAAATGAAGGTTCTACGATATTTCAGTCAATTGCTACATGCTGAGAAAGTTAGCCTGCACGACTATAGTGGAGAGACATGAGTTTGAATTTATCATTTCAACTCAAATGCTAGTACTATTATACAACATTAAATCTCCATGAATTCAAAACTGATTACAGAATAACTCAGAACCTAAATTGTTCTCTCTAAAACCATCGAACTTTACAATTTTCTCTACAACTCTACCTAAATTCGACCAAAAAATATCTAACTTGCTAACCCATACTTTTGGCCTTGAAATCCTTCTTATAGAAAATGAAGGAGAAAACAATTATCGGGCCAGAAAGTACCTCTCATTTCACATGCTTTTCTTCACAAAACTCTTAAGGACAACAGTTATACCTTCTTTATTTCTCATCCTACGCCCTATTCATGCATCCTATAATTACAACAGTATCCATAGGGGCTCTTACACAAGCTACAGTAATCACAAAAAGTGTAAGAGCCCCTTTATATCATGTTTGGACTACAAAACCCTCAAAAACAGGGTAACCGGGCTATATGCAAAGAAATGAAGCTTTCTAACTCAAATCAATGCCTTAGGCCCTCAAATCAGATTCAAATCAAAGCTAACACATATCTTCACAACTTGGAATTGATTTCACATCAAAATATGGCTGCATGTGACTGTACCGTGTTGCATAATAGGAAAAATGTAAAATTTTGAAGAAAAACACAGATTTTTCGAATGTCAAGAGCTTGTATTTTAAATCCTCAACCATCAACAACCATTACAATGATCACTTTATGGCTTTTAAAGACCTTTACACGTCAACCATTGAACAACCACCTCTACAACTGACTTTTTAATCTTTTATGATCACATGAAACATAAAACACACTAATTTCAAGGTTGTTAACATCACTATTGAAATGTTTTAATTTTTTGACCTTTCAAACATTAAAAAGTACATCATTAAATTAATTATGTAATGGCATAAAAATTAAAAACATCATGAATTAATTATGTAACCACATAATTCAAATATAATTCTATCAAGAAATTAATATCAAATAGATAATATAATCGCATAACTCATACATTTCAATGTCATTGATCTTCTTCTTCATCCAACTCTTTGTTTGTATCATACGATCTAGATTCGACATTGTAAGGACTGGTCATATCATCATCATCGTCATTGATATCAGTTTTGATAATGTCATCATCCACACGGATATCATCTTCATGAACATTAACTCCTGCATCATCACGATCTAGTTCCTCCTCTTCGACATCTTCGTCAGGGACATCATCAACTAACTGTTGATCTTGATCATCATCTACATCATCTTCTAGTTCTTCGGTATCTTCTTCTTCCACCACATTATACTTTATCGGCCTTCCTCTTGGATCATGTCTAACAACAAATGACCAACCCGATTTACCTAGAACCTCTAGGTAAAATACCTGCTCACATTGGCTTGGAAGAACATAGGGCTCATTTCCAACTCGCTCGATCAATCTTGTATTAACCATGGTAAATCCATTTTCATGTTCAATAACAGTTCTCTCAGGATCACTTTTAATTAAATTGTAACCTGTACCATAGGATGACGAACAAAATCAATCTGAAGGACTTAAAGTCACACTCAAGTATATCATCCAAAATCCCATAGTATCAATTTTCTAAGACTTTTTTATGTATGTCGCTTCTAGATGAAACATTAGTCACCTAAAAGACTGCAGATATACCAGAATCACAAGTTTTCTTCATGTCATCCAACATTTTGATTCAAAATTTACGACCATTGCACCACATAGCCTTGTGGTGTTTCACCTACAATATTTCAAACATGTAAAAATTATTGCAATATCGTCAATTGATAAACATATTTATTCTTGGCCGAATGTATGCAAAGAAAACAATCTCAACATATATATACATCAATATAATTGAAAATAATTAAATAATATAGGTGATTAATATATTTATACGTACCTGTTTATCTTTTAAATCATATGCTAAATCAATTTCCCTTTGTGTAACATTGGAATCTCCATTACGATGAGCTTCTTTAACCAATGAAGCCACACCTTCCCATGTTAATGCGCGACCAGATTGTTGACATCGTTCAATCCTATACCATCATCCAATCAATATTGTTGGCAACGTACAAATGTAGTGCATCCCACTCTCGACCAACTATATCAAAAAAATTTGAAATTCACAAACGACGTATAATTAGTTAAATACCACAGTATACAACCTTAATTTATAATTGATGTATAGTGAAGATTAAAATTTAAATAAGTACAATATATATAAAAACCATATGTAAAATGTATTTCAATTAATCTCCATGACCATCTTATAATTACCTCTCACTTTCCTCAATCTACCTTTCCCCATCAGGTACTCCCCTTCGAATTTGTTAATGGAGTTGGGATCCCAAATGCGATCTACATGGATCTTTGCTGCAAACTTAGGAAGATATTCAGTAATGTACACCATGGTCCGGTATACCATATATCCCTCCACCATAGAACCCTCACGATGTGCTCTTTGTCTAACCAAAGCCTTCAAAAATTTCAAGTGCCTCTCAACAATTAAATCCCTCAACTTGGTGTATGAGATAGTGTTCTTGTGCATTGAAAAATGTCGAAGGTAGACACTTTTGCATTTCACACATTAGACGAGGAATTTTTCTCTTCCAATAATTTATATCTTCTTTATGGATTTCTTTAGATGACAACCATCTACAAGTGATTCAAGGCGCAAATATATTAACAATATTTAACAAAAATATACAATATATCACATAACAAGTAAAACAAATGGCAATTATAAGATGTATACAACGACTTGAACAAATATCACTACTTACCTCATGTATTTTCCAAGATCATATATAACTTGCTTGACATTGTTGTCAAAGTTATCTGGAAGAGATAGAGGTAGAACGTACTGCAACAATTATAAAATGATCTTTTCATTATTTTTCCAAAAGTAGTAAACATAATACACTGAAAAGTGCATGTAGTATATAAATATATATATAATATACCAGAATAATTACCTTAATGAAGGTATGTCAATCATGTGTTTTCATCCCTGACCCAAATTCACCTTTCTTTGTTATGATATTGTTTATGTTCGCAGCAAATCCTGTGGGAAATCGAATTTTTCGTATGACTTCTTTTATAGCATTGTTTTGCTACTCCGTTAATAACCAAGGAAGGGCGCTTATATTAATTTGGTCTCCATTGCTATTTAATTGAGTGACATTTTTCATTGCATGATTGGCTTCCTGAATGTCACTACAAATTTTGACAATTTTTTCTTTGTCATGCCTTCCATCCAATATTTTCAATAACATTTATGTTATATTCTTTATGATATGCATTGTATCAAACAAATGCACAATTTGTAGCTGCTCATAGTAGGGCAACCTACTAAATTGTCTGGGATAACTTTTCATTCCCTATAGAAGCCAACCATTAATGCCTTGACAACCTTCATGAAGCATATAAGTTAAACAAATTAACAACGACAATCATTGTCAATTACAGCATGACCAAAAAAACACAATATAAAAATATAAATTCCAAACATATCATATATGATAGATAAACAATTTGATCTGATGTATAACCTTGATGATTAATTCTATTATATTCCAACTTCCATAGGCGAGGTGTCATTCTTCGTGGTTTTTATGTAGTCTATTTTTTCCCATTGAAAAAGATGTTTTTCAGTAGCTCGATACTTATGATTTATGTGGAGGAAGTGCCTATACTCATCAAACACCTGCTTTCCTAAACTTGTTGAACGACGAGATTTCATCTTTGGACCACAAATTGGACATGCAAATTTTCCCTTTGTTTGAGACCTACAAGATCATATATAATTGGATTAAACATGTCAATTTTTATAATTATATATAATAAATAGATTATTTAAAAAACATGCATGATATCTACTTCATAAAATTAAATATAGTTAAAGTGCAGTTGAACGTTATAACATACCACAAAAATGTGTTAGCCCTGGGGCATCATGAATTGTCCATACAAGCATTGCATGGAATTGAAATTGTCTTTGTTCTATTGGTCTAGAGACATCATACATAGTGACGCCATTCCATAACTCTAGTAACTCGTAGATAAGAGGCTCGATATATACATTCATATCTTTAACTTGGTACTTGCCTAGTTGAATGAACATAAACATTACATAATTATTATAACCATTTTACTGCAATATATATAAATTAATATACATGACTCTTAAATGAAAAAAATATGTCATTATGCAACAAATAAGACAAATGAGATGCTACTACGTTAAAGAAAATTGATGTAAACAAATACCTGGAACAATCATTGCCAACATTATGTGCTCCCTCTTTATTGACATCCATGGAGGAATGTTATTGTTGATAACAAAAACAAGCCACACCGAGTAAATAGATCTCATCTCTCCAAATGGATTGACATTGTATGTTGCCAATGAAAGCCTGAGATTATGAGGTTCTTCGTTAAAGTGTGGCCATTTTTCCTCCATGTCCCTAAATGCAGAACCATCATAAGCATTCGAACAATGTCATCTCCACTTCTATTCCGTGCATGGTAATCCATAAATTGTGCTAAGCTTTCGCACCTAAATAATCGTTGCATACGTGGAATAATGGGAATATAACAAAGAACCTTGTGAGGCACCTTTTTTGTTAGTTGATTTGTTTGATATCTACTAATATGACATTTCGGGCATTCTATTGCAAATTCATGTTGTGTATGATATATAATATGATCATTGGGACATGCATCTATTGCTTGATACTCTGTTACAATATCTTTCATAATGGCAGATAAATCCCGGCATGAGCGAAGTAAAATATTAGATGGTGGTAACAAAAATTCACCTATCAATCTACAACAAAAAAATAATTTGTTAATATAGAGAATATTAATGGTACATATTTCATCCTTTATTTACTAGTGATGAACTAACAACAATTAAAATAGATAAAAAAAGACGACATATATGACATACCTTAACATCCATGAGATTGCTATGTTGGATAAACCATTCATGACCTTCAAGTTCACCAGCAACAATACAGTAGAGAGAAGAGTTGTTTCGAAGCCTTCATAAAGGGGCTTGTGTGCCTTCTCAAGTATAGGTAAATCATGAACATCATCAAAGTCATCTTGATCATCATGATCAGCTGTGCCACTAAATGTGTCATGGATCAATGTATTTGTACCATCATCTTCAACTATGTTTTCTGGCACATGATCTTCTTCCATAGGATCATTAACTTCATCTTCGATATTCACAGCTCCATGTTCCTCTACTTGCCAAACCACATTCTTCGAGGCGTGATAATCCATATCTTGTTCCCTAGGGCGCCCCACCTTTATAATAATGATCGACACAAATAAACCATGATCATGATCAAGTGATTTTTTATATATATATAAATGTTAAAACGATATAAGCATTTACAAATTCAATCAATATAAAGACATATAATGAACAACTTGCCAATGGACGATAATCATGCCCCCCTTCAACATGACCATGTTGCCTACAATGTTTCTTAGCTGTTGTGATTAAAAGTATTCTCATCTTTAAGCCCTTGCAATTATTGCAGGGAAAATAACATTTCTCATCACCCTTTCTTTTCAATCTTTGCAAGGACAATAACATTTCTCATCACCCTTTCTTTTCAATCTAGCCCACATTCTAGCAATTGTCTGTTCATTTTGTTTTGCACTAATATTATCTGATATGATTTTTCTTTACCAAGCTTGAATACTTAAATCTTCAAAAAATATCAAACTCAAACTCTAATAATTTTTAATCATAGATAGGTAACAAAATCTAATAATTCTAATATTTTGCACCAAAAAAAATTGGCCTGCAACCACCCCTGCAAAAGAGAAGATAGTCTGAAGTTAATGAACCCAAAAAACACTTTAAAATGATAATTCCATAACTTATTAAATTTTGATTTTACTATGATTTCCAACCGTTAGACTCCTAAAATCAAAATATTGAACTTGCACAACAAAATCTAGAAATGAAATTCTAACAATGCACAAGTCTAAAAATGAAATCTGATGAGATGTTGCTTTAAAATATGATTTTCAAACCTAGAAGTACAAATCTGACTTCACAAATGAATTCTGGAAAAAAGACAATGACTACCCTCAACTTGGCAATATCTTCTTGAATTTTTTCTAATTTTTCCCAAGAAAATCGTCCTTAGTTCTCCACAAACTATCGCAAGTAGAGCAAATTCACAAGTATAGCAAAACACTATCACAATAAATAGGCGAACTCATTTTTATTTATGTCGGCCACAATTTGATTTATTTTGATTTTGCATGTTCGTCGAAATTTCGATGAAACAGTTCATTGAAATTTCGACAAACGTCGAGGATAAAATTTTGAAATTTTGAAAATTACACATCAAATACACAAGCACCCGACAATACATCAAACTATACATCTTTCATCGGAAATTTTCGTCGAATTTTGTAGTCAAATGAGTTAGTGTAGTGAGGATCCCATACAACTCATCCATTGTTAGGGTATCTAAATCTTTCATTTCTTTGATAGCGGAGATTTTGGCATCAAATCTCAAAGGAAGAGACCTTAATACTTTTTGCATAATTATTGCATCCTCAACCTTGTCTCCAAGACCTTTGATAGTGTTAATTATTGCATCTATGCAAAGCAAATAGGTTGTTATGTTCTCCTCATCTTTCATCTTCAAGCTCTCAAATTGCCTTCTTTGATTTCAGAGCTTGTCTTTCTTGACCATGTTGTCCCTTCATAGGTCTTTTGAAGCTTGTCCCACATTTCCTTCGGTGATGCACAAGGCATCACTTTGATAATTTTTTATTTTGATAGTCCATGAAAAATTGCATTCATGGATTTTATATTGTTCTCACTTGCCTTCTTTGTAGCCTAATCCATTGGTAGAGATGATGGAGCAGTATAACCATCCACTAGAGACTGTCAATTATTGAATCCAAGAGCCATTAAGTAGGTGTGTATCCTTATGCTCTAGAAAGCATAATTTGTTCCATCAAATAATGGAGCATTGTTGGAGGAGAATCCTTCTTGGCAAGCTATGTGCACTCTTAAGATATCCTTTCGATAAATTAAGTTATACTTTGAAAGAATCAACTTTTATACCAATTTATGAGCACAAGCTTATATTGAGAGGGGGGTGAATCAATATAAGACTATCTTCATTTTTTTTCAAATTAGCAACCACATTAACTTTAAATACATAATATCAACAAATAAGAACACAAGAGAAACACACGTAAGAATATTGCTTATATAAAAATATTTTACAAAATTTGTAGGCACTACCCTACTAGAGGCACTAATCTCCAACACTTGAGCACCAACTCAAAATGAGACACCAATCTCTTTCAATATGAGGCACCAACCTCTCCAATATGAGGTACCAACCTCAAAATGAAGCATCAACCTCTTGATAGACAAAGTATTATTCTTCTTGATAATCCTCCTTCAAAAATCTTCCTTTGAATATTTTCCAATTATTTCTTCACTCAAATATGATAGTGTACACATGATCTATTATTTTTTCTTCCGCACACCTTCTTCTCCTCAATCCACAAGCTTTATTTATACCTTCACCAAAAGAGGCAACTTCATGAAGGGATGCATTACTTCACAAAGGAAGCAACTATTCATTATTTTATACTTTTTCCTTGCACCCTTTCATAGCAAACTTGGGCACTCCAAAAGGGGTCAGCCCCAATAAATAATATAAATTTACTTAAATTTATTTTTACAAAAAATGGCATCATTATGAGAGGGGGTCAGCCGAAATTGATAATATTTTATTTTATTTTATTTATCACATAAGGAGGGCGCCAAAACTATAGGAAGTTGGCCAACATAAGCATGATTTTAATTTTTTTTATTTCTCCCTTGTGAGAATAAAATCTATTGTTGGAATGATTAGTGGCCTTTGGCCTTTTATTCAATGTCTGCATTATGAATGGACGCAATTAGTTTTCCTTTCTCCTCTATCAACAATGACAATCTCGTCCGTACACCTTTGACATTCTTTAGAATGTAAGAAATCATATTATGTTGATGTCCAATCTCTTTTGGATAAGTATAACAAAGCTTTTAATGAAACCTCATGCAAGGCCACCAAATAAAGGATTTGAGCATGTTACTAAACTAGATAAAGGAGCTAAATGAATTATTATTGCTCCTTATTGTCATCATAAAAGGCATAAGGAAGAAATTAAAAAGGCTATTAAGGAGCTCATTGATATAGGCTACATAAAATAAATTTATAACCCATTTTCTTTTTATGTTGTTATGGTCAAAATAAAAGATGGGACTAAGAGGATGTACATTGATTACCGATATCTTACTAAAAAACAATAAAAAATTGATATGCAATTCCCAAGATCAAAGAACTTATTAATGAACTTCATGGTGCAATCTATTTTTCTAAAATAGACCTTAGATTGATATACCACCAAATTAGAGTTTGTGAGGAACATGTTCATAAGATAGTATTCAAGTGTCATTATGGACACTAAAAATTCTTATTGATGTCATTCATGTATAAACTAAGTGTTCAACATGCAATTAATAAAAAAAATATTGGTCTTCTTTGATGATATCCTTGTCTATAGAAAAACATAGGAAGATCACTTAAAGCATTTGGATGAAGTTTTGTATATTCTAGAAGCCCAAATTTTTTCGCCAAAGAATCTAAAAGTGAATTTGGTATGATTGACATTTTATATTTGGGGTGTGTAAAATAAGTGATAATGATGTTCAAGCTAATCAAGATAAGATGCAAGCCATTTTAGATTGGCCTACTCCAAAAACTTTGGCACAATTAGTAGAATTCTTTAATCTTTATAGCTATTAACAATATTTTTAAACGAATTTTCTCAATTAGCAACTCCATTGAATGTTTTAATAAAGAAGGGGGCTTTCAATGGCCAATTTCAACATAGTAAGCTTTTAACAAACTCAAATAGGTGATCAATTATTGTCTTGTGTTAGTCATCCCAAATTTCTCTATTCCTTTTGTTCTTGAATGTGATGCTTTTGGGGGAGGGATTGAGGTTATTTGAAGTAAAATAAGTACCTTATTATTTTTTAGAGTTATAAACGAAAAAGGAAATTGTAGGATGATAGGTATGCAGTAATTAATAAAATAATTATTTACAAAAATAGTCTTTTGGTACCTAAATCTAAGATAAAAGATACAATCTTAAGGGATATTCATGATCTACTCCTTTGGCTTGTCATCAAGGGATTAATTTGAGAGAAGTTCACATGGAAAGGGTTTAAGGGAGATGTCCTTGATCATATTAAATAATGTTTAGTTTGTCAATAGAACAAAACAAAGCAATCATTTCTAATTGGTTTGTTGCGATCTCTATCCATTCCAAATTAGGAATGAAAAAGTATTTCAGTGAATTTCATCACTAGACTTCCAAAAGCTTAATGTAAGAACTACATTTATGTTGTACTGAATAGACTTGCAAATTATGCACATTTCTTTGCAATATCTTCATAAATTACTAAATTAATATCCAAACAAGTGTTTAGGCTCCATAGATTGCCTAAAAATATTGTAAGTGATCATAATAGTAGGTTCCTAAGCATGTTTTGGCAAGAACTAAACTTCTAGTACCAACTACCACCCCCAAACAAATAGACAAATTAAAATTGTCAACAAATAGGTTGAAGGATATTTGAAAAACCATGTTTTTAATCATCAGAAGGCATGGATCAAATAGCTTTACTTGGAAGAGGGTTGTTACAATGCCACTTACCACGTATCTATCAAAATGACAACATTTATGGATTTGTATGGTTATGATACTCCAACATTCATTGACCTTATGATTTTTTCACAACGAGGTTCTAGGGGCTAAAATTTTGATTTAGCAAAGTTAGAATATCTCTAAAAATTGCAAAGACAACCTCCAACATGCTCAAAACTAGAAAAAAAATGTATGCAAATCAACATTATATTGAGCGCACTTTTGAAGTTGGTGACATGGTCAACTTAAAATCAGTCTTACAAGTGGTCCTCTCTTAAGAGAAGTGGAGCAAGAAGTTTAGACCTCATTTTTATGGTCCACACAAAATCAAATAAGATTGAAAAATTCTCCTGAGTTGAAATCACAAAACAAAGTAAGGTTCATAATGTGTTTCATGTTTCTCGCCTCAAGATGACACTTAGTTATCACATCATTTCATCAATTCAGCTACCTCCCTTGAATAAAGAGGAGAAGTTGATTTAAGTTCCTGAAAATATTGTTGATTTCATTGAATGAAAATTGATAAACATAAACATAAAAGAATACTTAGTGCATTGAAAGAATCTTCCAATTGAGGATGTCACTTATGAAGAAGACTAGATTTTGAAGCATCTCACTTTGCAATTACTTGTGGACAAGCAATTTTGGGAAGGGAGGACTATTATGTCCTTATCGAATATAATTTTGTCAATAATTCTTAGCCTATTTTTCATAATTTTCTCATAAACTATTGGGATGGTTGAAAGGAAGAAAATTAATTAAATAATTAAATTAAGTTGTTGAGAAAATTTATAAAAAAAAGATGCTTATGATTAATTATTTAATAATGTGTTATATGATTAAAATAAGTGTCACTTGATCTATGGTTTAAAAAGTTACTAAAAAATACACTTATTTATATTTCTATAACTTATAAGAATATTTGTCAAAAAGGAAATTAATATTATAAGAGGAATGTTTTTGAAAAAATGTCTTCTTTCTTTTTGAAACAATTTCATTTTCCAATAATGAACGTGTGTTATTTTCTTCACGAGGGCAAAAACCCTCTAGATTTATGAATCTTCAAGAACAAAAACCTTCCTAATTTTCAATGCAATTCCATTGTAGGGATTGACAATGTGTTTCATCAAAATCGTGATCAAATCGAGATTTCTAACTTTCAATGTTATTGAGGTTTGAACTTTATAATTGTGGCATGTAGATTTTAGAGTTTGCAAGGTATTGATATGTTATTTTATTGAGGTTTGAACCTCCTGTTGCAAATCATACAATATACCTTCTGTAAATCCTTGTCTCTATCAAGTCGTTCAATATAGTCTAATGCGATTTATTAGTTATCATTTTATTTGATTAGTGCATGTCTCCCAGTTCTCTTCTACCCCTTCTGATAGATGGGGTGAGCATTCCGTACCATGTGTTGCTGCAGGATGTATGAGTGTCATTTCATGCACACATAAAAAATAAGCATGCTTGACCAAATAAAAATAATTTCAATATTCTGGTTACACATTCATATGAAGAGAGGGTTTCTAGCTTCCAACGCAGAATATATGGAGCCTATCACTTTTACTGTTTGGCTACGCCCCTATCAATATATTGGCCTGGTCACACACAATGTTCCTTAGATGTCCTTTCAGTGTCTTTCTTGCTTTGATGCAACGTTTAAGATTACTTTGAACAATAGCGATCAATTTAAATGAGGTGTTTACTGGTGCCACAGTTGAAGTGAACTAAGCAGTAGTTGAAATCCATTCAAGAGTCAACTTCATATGACCTTTTGAATAGTTTTTGCGCCCATTTAAGACATTCCATATTTGTTTCATATTTTAGAATTTAATTCCTTTCCACTTAACATAGCAGACCATTTTTGTTAAAATCAAAGATGTCTCAGCTATAGTTAAATCCATCTCTGTGGTTTAGCTCTTTCTTTGAAATTTTTAAGTACAAGAGTACATTTCATATTCTCGTTACATCCTTGAATTCAGCATTGGCATTTTGTCTAGGGAGCATTTTAACTTGTCTTTGGTTACATATACAACTAGCTTTCTTTTTTCCTTCCCAGTACTTTAACAAACGTTGCTGAAATGTTCTACCAGCTCTTGGGAGCCACAAAAGTTGAAACAATAAAAAATTAGATACTTTGTTATTAGGCAGTAATAAATAGTATATGAAAATTTGCAACTCATATAGGGTTGTAACATTATATGCATCATAGGGTTGTCAATTTCAGCCACCCAATAAGCTATCATTTAATATCAAAGATTCGACATCAAAAGGTAGATGAATATACAAACTCTCCCTTTCATGGACAAACTCCAATGTTCATTTCTACTTTCTATTCATTTCTCCAAAAAAATGCACAGAATATACAGAGACAACAAACCTTTTTGTTTACACTTTCATAAAACTTATTTCTACAATGGATACAATTTTTTTCCTGCAATCTCACTAGGAATTGTGTTTTTTCGTCTCCAAAGGCTTTGAATCGGGGGTAACTGAGACAACATCACCTGCAGTGCTCTGACGATCTATAACAGGTATCGCTGCTGGTATTTCTTTCTTTCCAATCTCTCCATTTGCTAGTTTCTCTGATTCCCAAGTACTCCCAATCACTTTTTCAATTTCATCGAACTTTGTGGTTGCTAATGGTGCTGTACCAACTGGACTAATAGGATTTACAGGTTCTATTGTCAACGAAGAGATTGAATCTCTTGATGCATACCATAAATTGCCACACTTCAAGCATTCCAACTGAAAACAGCACAAATCATCTTCAGAGTCAATATACATGATGTTCAGCCTAATAATGTACATCTTCCCTGCAAATCTAAAACTATACTGCATTTCTGTTTTATTTACAATACAACAACTTTAAAGAGCAAGAAACTCATTCAACTCAACAAAAAGAATGATCTGTCAATCTAATAAATTCTAATCTGAGTTTACAAAATTTGCTGCAGAATATATTGGTGTCAAACCTGATAACGATCTCCATATCCCACATGTATGATATCTCTAACACCAACCTTCTTCTCTGTGCAAATTGAACATCGAACATCTGTCATCTATTACATAATGATGAAACTAGTCAGCATGAGACAAGTGTTATTTAAAATAAAACCTTCAACAAAATAGGTTAAAGTATCAACCAACCTGCATTGTTTGTAACTCCTGTGGTTCTTGGGCAGTTTTTTCCTCTGCTGTTAAACCATCCTGAAATCATTTCACATGTTAATTATACCTTACAAGAAAGATTCAATTTAACTGATGAGCTTCTCCCAATCCAAAATACAAACCTATATCTTTATTCATGTTAAACATATATACATCTGATTTTCAAGTGTGTGCGAGACATTGGGATAAATGATACAATCTGATACTATATACAGATTTTTTCTAAGTGTGTTTACCCAGCCTGTTCCTCAAACGAATTCATCTAATGGTTTACCAATTCACACTGTTCTTCAGCAGCATAGCTTTATGGTCATTCTCAACCTGAAGCTGGTGAATACGTCACGATTCAGCCACCACTCTATTGAAATTGTATGCCAGTATGGCACCCTAGAACTAGCATACACAACTAATAAGAAAAAAAAAGTTACCTGTCATAGTGATCATAATAAAAATGCATCCATATGGTTCATTACCATAGGGTGCAACTTTGTGCTGTAACAGCAGCGAACTTGAGTTCTTTGCTTTGTATGAAATACGCTTATCAAGTTATCAGCCAAAAGTTCAGGATAAACACAACAGGAAAACGTCATGTAATGAAGGAAGACAAAACAAAAAACAAGAACATATAAAGTTATGAACATATCGTTTTGCACATTTTTCCTCATATATATAGGGTACTCTGAACCAGAAAACTGATGGTGAATGCATAAGTATCATATGCAGTGTTTATGCTTCTAAGATCAAATGAATCTTGGCTAGAGGAATGAAATGGTAGTGAAAATCTGCTATTAAGGTACCACAATCCAACAGGGTGCCTAAGGAGAGGCTTCTAGCCTTTAAAAACTAAAGAGCAAATACTTGCTCACCCGCTAGATTTAGAAATATAATTTTTTATCAATATCTGTAAAATTACCAGAGATCAATAATGTCAAAGGCAAAAATCAGCATGGGTTCCAAACATGTTGGTTGAAAATAAATAAATATACAATGCTTTAAGAAATCCTAAATTTAAGAAGAAAAAACAACCCAGAAAAAGATGCTTCAATATCATATTAAATTTTCAATGTGGATTACCATTAAAACTTACAATTATATGTTCTTAATACCCGTGAATACAGAACCAAAATAGCCATTGAACAATGAAAACTGAAGTAAATTTTCATATTCTGGATTAGGAACGAAACAACAAATCTTGAATGTAAACCTGACCGTTGAAAGAATGCTCTGACCCATGCATTGATGACCTATTGTGGATGCAGGTGATACCTTAGATGGGATCCCATAGCAGGCAACTTTGGCTTGTCCTTGTCGATTGTGATAGACTGAGGTTCTTTTGCATAAAGAGTTATCCTGACAAGAGGATTATATTGCTACGTTTTCACATTTTTGCTTCCTCTTTCTGTAGTAGACCTTTAGGAGTGCTGAAATTTATTGTGAAGCTTTCTGCTTCTCATATTATGCATCGCTAAGACCACTTATTGAGCTGAAAAAGGTTCCAAGTCACAATCAAAACGTTAATTGTTCCCCACTTACAATCAAGAAGCAGTTGTTGGAATACCTTGATTCTCTTTCTATCTATTATAAGTCATAGATTGGACTGTACTCCCTATTCCTGATTCACAGGTCTGAAGCATCAAATTCCCAGTTCACGGGTCTGAAGCATCATACTTCCCCTTTTTGAGGGTGAATTTCTTTTTGTTGCTATGTATTCATTTAATGAGAGAAGGCCCTTACCCCTCACTTGGCCAAGAAAAAAAAATCTGTCAGCTAACAAACCCTCACACTATAGCTAAAAGTAAATCAAGCATGAGAAGTTGAGAACAACACAAAACTTGGAATTGAATTTGACACAATTCAGTAAATCAAGCAAAGAGAATTGCATAAAAAGCTTCAATAAACACTCCTCACTGAAATCTACAATACAAATCCTGCAATTTTCAACAAAAGCAATACAATTCATCTAATCAACACATACACAAGTTCACACAAAACGCTTGAACAATAATCATCTCTTCAAAACTAACTACCAGATTCACTTCTTTATATTTTTTTACAGTATTTTGTCGGATAAAGAAATAAAAAGCATACTCAAGTTCCTATGCTAATAATAGTTCACTTGCTATCTAAGCAAGCTCAAAATACAAAATTGTCTAAAATAGTTCATCTAAAACAAGAAAACAATTAAATCGACCTCAACTAAATATATCATGTCCTTAGATGAACCTCCAAGATAGCTCTCTTCTAATAATGGCAATGGATAAAAATAGCCAGTCTGATGGTGAACTGCTCCTCTCAGTGATACTGATGCAGTTCCCTTGTTCTGACAGTGGCAACAGTCCTCAAAAGAAACTTGACCATCAAAAACTCACCAAATGATCCTTGTGACTTGAATCTGATATCTAACTGAGATTGCACTTACAAACCCTATCTGCATCTGGTGACGTGCAATACATAGGGATTTGAAACCTTTGACCTTGACAAGTACGTGGTATTTTTTGCAGTGTGTCAAATTATGATGTTTTTTCAGGATTCAACTGCATAGTATTTGAGTCAGACTCATTGACCCATATTTCATCTGGCGACATGCAATACTTAGTGAACTGAAACCTTTTACCTCGACGAGTAGGTGGTAGTTTTTGCAGTGTGTCAAAGTACAATGTTTTATAAGGATTCAACTGCGTAGTATTTGAGTCAGACTCAAAAACAACACAGTGAAATATGGGTCAATGAGTGACTCAAAAATTACACAGTTGAATCCTGATAAAACATCACCTCTGACCTTGATAAATCCAAGAACATGCAGGCCTAACCTTATCAAAGATGACCCCTGGAAATCACTCAGCTGCTTGACAAAAGCTGATTTAAAATCCTCACCATTGGTGGCAAATCTTGGACTCAATGTTCTGGAAACCCTAGGATACAATCAACTCCACATGATCCCCTTTGACAAAAAATCAGACCAACAACCTAGAGCACCTTGAATGAAGAGTGAAGCAAATGATAAGGCTTTCTGTAATGACTGAAAGTCTGTGATAACTGTTGTAGACACTGGCTGTGAATGCTTGAAAACTTGTTAAAAGATCTTGTAAAGACTGAAAAACCTGCAACACAATTGGAAACCTGCTAGCAAGTCACAAGAAAAACCTGCTGTAGATACATTCAATGGAGACCAAGTGCTCAAAAAATGCTTAAATACCTGCAATCAAGTCACTGAATATCCTGCTGAACGTGCTGAAAACTCAGTAAGAACTGTTATTGAAAACTCTTCGAAACCACTGAAAATCTGTTGAAGATGTTTGTGATGATGGCTGAATAATGGTATGTTGGTACTGTATTCTGATAAACCTGCACACTTCTCAGCATTGCAATTACTTTCCAACAAAATTCAGGACATTCTTTGTCAATGGGATCACCTAAGAGATGAGAGTGTGTATTTTCAATTTTATTTAACTTCTGCACCTGTTGTATACTGGTGTGCTTCAGTATTCTGACCACGACTTCTCTAAATTTATACAGACTTTTAGTCTCTGTGTGTTCCACAGAGTTTCAAACTGTGGATACAGTGATGCAAATGTAATATAGTAATTGAAAAACTAGTTATAAAAAAATCTTTATGAAACTGAAACAGCAAACTGTAAACTACTAAGTGCAATTCATTGAAAATATTGAATATCAATAAATTATTATATTCAAAAATTCAACAGGATACATTAAGTACTATAGGCCAATTGCCTTAATGGTCTAATTGTCCAAATCCTCCCCAAATGTCATGGCAAACTCATCATTGGAACTGCTTGACCCATCTAACTAAAGGCCTTCCAATTGGCAATCAACCAACCCTACTTGTGCTTGATCCTCATCAATTTGTGATGGTTCCTCTGGCTCTGTTGGCACCCAATTTTGTAGTGTCCAATTTGCTTGGTATGAGCCCCCTTTTGCGGGCCTCATTTTACCCATCATTTCTCACCAATCTAAGATCATTCATAAAGTGTCTCATTTGGTCACGTTTGCACAAGTGTTACTCCTTTTCATCCTCCATATCCCTATCAGTTGTTGGAAGTTGCACAATCCAGAAGTGTTCTAAACCTAGATGTGTCCTGGTAATTACCATATGTTTCTACAAAGTTTCAGAGTTTCCCTTCCTAGCATGCCTTTCATCCAAAACCCACCTTTTCCTTTGTCCTCGTTGGGATATCAAACCTTCCATCCTAGAATACCTTTTCCCTGACCCCCATTCTTTCCCTTTTCCATATTGGTGTTTTGAACTCTCTTACCAGCACGCCTTTCTTCCAACCCTCACACTCCGACACTTTACATTGTTATCATGTTCAGGCTACCTCTAGGGAAGCCCCCTTGTGTCTAGTGTTGGTGAAAAAAACAATCTCTAATCCAATTGTTAATAATCAACGCTCCATTCAAGCTATGATACCAATTGGTGAGATACAAGGCTTAGACTGCTACAAAATGAAAATCTGAAAATTGTATGCAAATTTGCAATTAAGTTGCCTTAATATGGAATTACCATGTAGAGTTTCAATCTCTTTATCGTACTTTAATCAGCCACTTTAACATGCTTGAAACAACCACCTTAGATAAACTTAAAACAGCAATAAGAGGAAGATAACATCGCCATAACATAGCAGCATCAAAGAGGCACAAATCGGCAACATAAGAATGCAAGAAACTCCAAAAGATCTTCTCACAACACAACATTTATGTGGAGAAACCTTTCAAGGAAAAACGCCACCAAAAAGAGAGACCAAACATGTATTGTCTTCAAATGCAAGATTATAATACATTCACTTCCGTCACTCGTGTCTTCAATCCAACAAATTCTATGTACGAAGATTTTCCTCACATCTCACACTCCCTCAAGCACCTACAAATTGAGGTTCTTAAGCACTTGTTAAATAGGGTTTCCATCCCCTAAATGGGTCGTTCAAGTTGGTTTCACATCCCAACAATGCTCCTTGGAAATCTACAAGCTTGCTTAACATAGGCCAATGAAGGTTGCAACCAAATTACTAACCTACTCCATTTGGGCACCTAGTTTGTTGTTAGTTCCAAGGTAGTTAAAAACATTTACTAACTATCCCAAAATTGATTTAAAATATCAAAACAACCTCATGGGAAGTTTGGCACACAAAACCAATATAACAACCAAGATGCTTTAGCTCGGTAAACACTAACTAGCTTCTACTAAATAAGTTTTATTGCCCCCCAATAAATAAAAGTTATTGCTCTAGTGAAACCTTGATGGGAAAAATTAATTACCATTGTCAATAAAACCTTGACAACCTTCATCCCTTATGATGATTTACAAACAATATTAGGAGTAATTAAATACATAGGATTTACAAGGTTGATGACACCTTAATCCTAACATCTAGCTGAGCTTGAAGCCAAAGGACTTACCCACCTTAGCAAATTGGTCCAAAGCTACCCTACCTGAGCATAAAGTTAGAGGTCTATATCTCTAGACTTGACACCCCTGGCACTCAAAGAACTACCTGGCTTTAGGGATTTGAGACCTACAACTCTATGACACCCCTGGCACTCAAAGAACTACCTGGCTTTAGGGATTTGAGACCTACAACTCTATGCACCAACAAGGTCTACATCCCACCATGCTGCAAGACTCTCATTGCACATATGCATGTTGCAATCAATGAGAAATAATGCACTATGTATAGCTACAAGATTTTGTTCTCTTTTGGAGGTAAGCATGTTCCTCTTGAGAGAGTAGATGAAGTTGTATATAGACCAATTCTTCTCAGCAACAAAGAAACTGGAAATTTGGGACAAGAGGCAAATCACTAGTGTGGTTGTCAATGAATCAATCCTATGTCCACCATAGCATTGGATCATCCTACCCTATTGCAAGAAAATCCAACTTTGCCTCTTTTGGATGCCCCTTGAATGTGGCAAATTAACAAATGAGGCTATCATGGCAGCATCCTTTGCATTGTCCATCTTTGTAATTGCCTTCATGAAGTCTCTCTTTACCTCACCATCCACCATAGGGATGACTTTGCCAAGCCTTTGCATGTACCATTTCAAGTTCAATGCATAGGTAGCCATGTACAAGGGAGTGTTGAGTTTCTCCTACCTCAACTAAACGATAAGACTGAATATGCTCATTATAGAAGCACAAAGTGGGGTTTTTCTTTTCTACAACATTCTTTATTTAGCCAAGCATGCTATCAATGCATTCATGCACCTCCCAAGGTTTGGAACACTGAAGTCATCATATCTAGTGACTATGAAAATAGGAGCTATGATGCAAACAATGTATTTCACATCAACCCAAAACAAGTCACCCTTCAACACTTCCTTCACCCTCTTCCCTTGCTTTGACTTGGACTCAACCCACCAATTCCAATCTTGAGTCACCGTCATTTTTTGCAAGGGCTCTTGCAACTCAATCATCATCTCCAAGAGAAATATGTACGAGACATATCTTGTCTCAACGGGTTGAGAAATTCAGTCCTAGAGAAAGTCCAAAATAATACATGCAATTTATGATGATTCTTGATAACCATCTAAATATCTCATGTCAATGACTACACATTTGATCCATTCAATTTTACCCATGTCCTTAAATGCATTGTTCATGGCATGCACACAACAAGAGGTCCAATATATAGCTGTGTAGGTAGCTTCAACAAACTTCGAAGTTGCCCTACACATGGGCCACATCTATCAAAACATGCACCATATTTTAAGTGCCAAACTCCTTAATAGCATCTTTGAGGGTGTAGCACTAATTTTCTATATCCTTGTGTTGCCATGAACAACCAATGGCCCTTACTTCAATATCCCTAAGAAAGTAGGGGCCATATGTACATATCACCTTGATATTGACAATGCCTAATGTTCATCCATCAATCCATGATAAGGTTGCGTTTGTTGGTGATCCATGCAACCTTCAATTTCTCCATCATAATGTTCATCTTAGAATAGTTCTTATCCAAGATAATAGTCCTCAATTTTGTTTCCCATAGTGGCACATATGAAGGCCCTACTCTTTAATCTTAACCATAGCCACATAATAACTAGACCAAGCAACATGGAATGGAAAGCCATTTGAAAAATGAATTTGCCAATAGCATCATCCACCTCATCTCTTATCTAAACATTAAAAATTTCTGCCACCAAGTTCAAGATGCACTTGTCGCTATACATTTCTCCTTAGGCTCTAATGCACTAGACAAAGAAAGAGGAACTAGCACTGCAACTACGAATAGGTGGTGTAACTGTGTCATGCTCATCCCCACCACCAAACAATTTTTGTATCTCTCCACATTTCAATGACAACTTTTCACATGCCTCAACACCCTTGTCAAAGATTTGAGGATGCACATTAACTCTAGAAATACTGCCATAAAATTCTAAGCCACAAAATGTGATGTCCCCGCTCTAGTCAGTTATCGGGAACAATGTGTTAGCCTATTTCTTGGACCCTTGTGGGCTAACTGGATTGGTTAGAGGGTCAGTGGTATTTTCTAGAGGAGTTGATCGTTCTCCTTTTCAGAGTTCAGTGATTGGCTCACTGCAGACCTTGGCAGTTCAGGAGTTGACAGCTTCTGACGGCACAGAGATATATGGAGTTTTGAGGAAGTTATGATTATTTAAGTGATTTAAGTTATATTAATTTAATACTTTATTATAAAGTCAAATTGACTTTATTCTTTTAATATCACTTAAATATTCATAAAAGGGTGATTTAAAATTAAATCACTTATGCATAGAAGTGGGCGCCCAAGTATTTAATTTGGAACTATTGAAAAGCGAATTAAATATGATTTAAAATATTTAATGATTGCAAGTGGCGTCACTTTCTTGAAAGTCGTGCCTTTTTGGATATAAGGCATTTTGGCAATGAGAAACTCACTTATTGATTATTTCGACTTTGCCTTTGGGTTTTCTTCCGTGCTATCCTCTGTGATCAGGGTTTGAGCAAATCTTCCATTGGAGAACGGAATCTCTTCAGTGTTGAGCATTTCTAAGACTGTGAGAGACCAGTCGAATTAGTGCATTGGTGAGAGCTTCATTCAGAGGTTCTATTGAGCTTAATCTGTGTTTCTATTGAGTTTCCTTATTAGTTTCAGGAGGGTTTGAGAGATGGCATCTTCCTTTCATCTTGCAGACACTCTACTTCATGGCCGTACCTTCTGAGTTGAGGATTCTGGTCTTTTGCTTGAAGTGCGTGGCTCTTTGTGCAAGGGCGTTTGGATTTTCTAGGAGAAACGCCTTTCCTTTTGAGGGTTTCTCTTCAGCTTCTTTGGCGTCTGGATTATACCTATCATCTGCCTCAGTTTCTAGGCTGGACATTGCATTTTGTAGCTTCCTACATTGGATTTTGTCAGTTTTCACCATCTTGGCTGGCAAACTGGACTTATTTTCTTAAATAAATAATCTGGAAGCTTTCGGGTATGTTTATCATTTGTGATCTATTGGTTTCAGTTAAATAATATCTTTTGCACTTTCATTTTGTAGAAAATAGCTCAGATTTACATTTTATGAGCATTTTATATGATGCGCCCCTTCTCTTCTGTCTACAAACTTTCTTTAAAAAAACACAAATAAGATAAGAAAATACAGGGGTTTGAGTTGTGAGCCAGCAGGGTTCATCACAGTGGTATCAAAGCACTGATCCTGCCAGCCTGAAGGGTTAGCAGCTTCTATGCGGTCTCATCAGAACAGGTTTGACAGGTACTACTCACGCAGGGGTCCTAGTTTTCAGAGAAGTACTTTTGAACCATTTCTAGCGTTTCCGTTTGACGAACAGGAAGAAGAATTAGACTTTGATAACATGGCTGACAGGGAAGCTGAAGGTTCTCACAGGAATCCTCTCAATGAAGAGGACAGAGAAGCTAGAGATGTACTTAGAGGCATGGTGGCAGGCCAAGAACAGGTGGCGAATATCCTCCAGCAGCTAAGCACAAATGTTCAAAATTTGACACTTCATAGAGGTCAGAATCAGGGTCGAGATCAGGAAGGGAGTATTCATGGAGAACCTCACAGGATCATTGCTCCAACACGTACCTTTGAGAGACCCACGTGCCCTACTTTTATCAGAAATGAAGCTGATGAAGAGGAAGAGGTTGAACAGGGTGGTGAAGTGAACTTTGCAGATAACATCATGACTATGCATGATGAATGGGATGCATTGCCTCCGAAAGTTAAGGAGCACCTTAACTTTGATCGATTCATGAGCCAAAAGAGAGAGTATAACCGTAACAGGAATGACAGGAGGCCTAGAAACAAACAAAATGATCTCAGACTGGCTACCAACAAACTGACCTTAGTTCACTATGATGACAGTGGTAGAGTTACAGCACGTGCCTAGGTGAGTAAGTTGGATACATTCCTGACACTACGTCCTATGCCAGAGGAAGATGCTATACGATTTGCAGCTCTCCACCTTGATGGCGTAGCACATGACTGGTGGATTCATGGCATGGCAACACTACACCATGATAGGATTACCTCGTACCAGGAGTTTACTGATAGACTAGTAGAGAGGTTTGATAGACGTGATCTCGAACTATTCTTTAGGGATCTTGCGCAGTTAAAACAGTTGGGTAGCTTGGAATCATACATTGGAGAATTCCAGAGACTATCCGTGATGGTGACAGGCATCTCAGAGAGAAGGCTGATCATATTGTTTATTGAGGGTCTTTTTGAGCCCATGAAAGGTTGGATCAAGGCATTTGATCCCCCTACTTTACAGGAGGCCATGAGGAAAGCTCGCAGTATGGAGCTCACTACACCTCGTAAACAATTTGGCTCGAAACCATCTACTTCCTACACTGATAACAAATATGATCCAAAGAAGGTTGATAATGCTGATCAAAAGAAAAAATATGCAGCACCTTTAGATCATGAAACAATGAATGATCTACGTAGAAGGAAGCTCTGCTTTTTCTGCAAGGGCCCATATGACTTCAATCATGACTGCCCCCTCAAGCCTAAAGGGCAAAACAAGCACATGGAATGGTTCTATGAGGGAGAAACGTTGACTGATTTTTCTGACCAGCAAGCTGCAATCTATGACACAGATGAGGAAAAATCAAAAAATGAGGCAGAAATTGAGGTAGAGAGTGAGCTACATGAGGCTCATATGTCCAGCATGCAGAGAGAGGGATCTTTCAAACTCTGTGGGATCTTAGCGGGTCAAAGAGTCATATCTCTTTTGGATACAGGTGCAACCCACAACTTTATTGATTCACGGTTAGTGGAGAAAAGGGGAATTCAAACTCAGCAGTTTGAAGGCATTCGAGTGAAGGTTGCAGATGGATACACTCTCAACTGCGAGAGGATGATTCCGGATTTGCCAATGAAACTCAACAATTTTGAGTTTAAGGCATATTTTTATGTTGTGAACATGGGAGGAACAGATATAGTTCTCGGCATGAAGTGGCTTCATGCGATAGGAGAGTTCACACTTAATTTGCATGACATGGAGATGAAATTCAGAGTTGATGGCACAAATCATGTTCTTAAAGCCATCAAGGATAGCAACATAAAAGAAATTTCACTCCGAAGAATGGAACGTTTGATTCGGCATGACATGGTGGATTGGGCAGCAGAGTGAAAGGTAATGCCTTCACAAAAGGAGCAGCAGGAATCTCCTTATCATCCAGATGTGCAGGAACTCCGAATCAAACATGCAAAGGTTTTCAGTGCTATTCCACCAGGTAGACCTCCTGATAGAGGTATTGAGCATATTATAGAGTTGGACGAGGGCACGAAACCTATCATGATCACTCCTTACTGGCACCCCAAACGTTTAAAAGATGAAATTGAAAAAACTATTAAGGAACTTTTAGCTATGGGGCACATTAGGCCGAGTAAGTCACCCTTTGCTTCATCAGTTGTTTTGGTGAAGAAAAAGGATGGTACACTTAGGATGTGTATTGACTACAGGATGCTCAACAGGAAGACTATAAAGAACAGGTATCCTATTCCACGGATAGATGAGTTGATAAACGAGCTTCATGGAGCTTGCTATTTCTCGAAGATAGATTTGAAGACAGGTTACCATCAGATCAGAGTCCGAGAGGAGGATATTGAGAAAACAGCATTCCAATGCCACTGTGGACATTATGACTTCTTGGTTATGCCATTCAGTGTAACCAACGCTCTAGCCACATTCCAGTCCACAATGAACAGGGTTTTCCATCCTCACTTGAGGAAATTTGTTTTGGTGTTCTTCGACAACATACTGGTTTACAGCAAGTCTTGGGAGGAACACATAGTTCACTTGGATGCAGTATTGAGCATATTGGATAGGGAGTCCTTGTACGCCAAGGAATCCAAGTGTGCACTGGGATTGGGAGAACTTTTATATCTAGGTCACATCATCAGCAGTGAGGGAGTTAGTATGGATCCAGAGAAAGTTCGCGCTATCATTGATTGGCCTACACCTGAGACTTTGACACAGCTTAGGGGGTTTGTAGGTCTATGCGCCTTCTACCGTCGGTTCGTTAGTGGATTCTCGCGTCATGCAGCGCCACTAACAGATTTGACTAAGAAGGGAGCTTTTGTGTGGACACCTTTAGCACAGGCGTGCTTTGAGAAGTTTAAACTTCTCATGACTACATGTCCAGTTTTGGCATTACCAGATTTCACCAAGCCGTTTAACCTACATTGTGATGCCAGCGGTGAGGGTATTGGGGCAGTCATCATGCAGGACCGACATCCTATAGCTTTCAAGAGCAGGAAGCTGAGAGGTCCTGAGAGGAGCTTTAGCATCTACAACAAGGAAATGTTGGCCATCATGCATGCCATGGCCAGGTTAAGGCAGTATTTGGTTGGTAGTAAATTCTGTGTTAAAACCGATCACAATAGTCTGAAACATTTCCTAGGACAGCGAGATTTGAATGAAAGACAACATAAATGGGTCAGCAAACTTCAGTCCTATGATTTTGACATCTCCTATGTCAAGGGTACACAGAATGCGGTTGCTAACGCATTATCTCGCCGCCCACACTTGAGCTCCATTATAGAGATTGCAGAGGACTGGAGACACATGATAGTTGCAGAGTATGCTAAGAACCTGTGGGCTTCTAGCATAGTGGATGGGACAGTACAGGATGGCAGATACTCACTTGTAGATGACCTTATCATTTACAAAGGGAGGATATTTCTAGTCCCAGGTTCTGAGATGAGGGACAGGGTATTGAGATCATTTCATGATTCACCTATGGCAGGACATCCCGGTTACTTTAAGACCTACAGGCAGGTACGGGAGAGATTCTCTTGGAAGGGTCTCAAGTCTTTTGTTCTTCAGTATGTCAGGGAATGCCTTGTTTGTCAGCAGAACAAGCAAGAGCATACATACCCTGCAGGATTACTTCAGCCGCTTCCTATTCCTGAGAGGAAGTGGGAATGCTTGTCGATGGACATCATTACGGGCTTGCCGAAAGCTCAAGGGAAGGACAGCATTTTTGTGGTAGTAGATAGATTGACGAAGTATGCTCATTTCTTCCCAATCACAACTACTCACACAGCTACACAGGTGGCAGACTTGTTTTTCCGAGAGGTATTCAGGGTGCATGGTTTGCCTCGCAGCATAGTCAGTGACAGAGATAGCAGGTTTTTGAGTAACTTCTGGCAGGAGTTATTCAAACTTTGCGGGACAGAGCTCACTCCGAGTACTAGCTACCACCCACAGACAGACGAGCAGACTGAGATAGTCAATAAATGGGTGGAGGGATACTTGAGGAATTACAGTTCAGGGCAGCAGAAGGCACAGGTGAAGTGGTTATACCTTTGTGAGTATTGCTACAATACCACTCATCACATGAGTATTCAGATGACACCATACCGAGCATTATATGGATATGATGCTCCGAGTTTTCTAGATTTGTTGCTGAGTGACAGCAGAGTACCTAGTGCTGGGGATCTATTACAGGAGAACCAGGACATTATGAGAGCACTCAGGGAGAACATTCAGAAAGCTCAAAATCAGCAAAAGCAATATGCTGATCAGAGGCGAGTGGAGCGATCTTTCGAGATCGATGATTTGGTGTATTTGATGCTACAACCTTATAGGCAGTCCACCCTTCGTAAGAAGGGCGTCGAGAAACTTAAGCCACGATACTATGGACCTTTCAGAGTTGTCAGACGTGTCGATGAAGTGGCCTATGAGTTAGATCTACCGGTGAACAGTAAGGTTCACAACGTGTTCCACGTGTCGCGCCTCAAAAAGGCATTGGGACAGCAGGTGACTCCTTCAGATTTACCACCCCTGGATGATGAGGGGAAGTTGATTTTGATACCTGAGGCCATTCTGGATTCCAGAGAGCGTCATCTTCGGAGGCGGGTTATCAGGGAATATCTGGTGAAGTGGAAAGATCTGCCGGCAGAGGATGCTACTTGGGAGAGTGACAGTATTCTTCAGCATCTGGCTTTGAGTTTGCTTGTGGACAAGCAAATTCGGGGAGGGCGGACTGTGATGTCCCCACTCTAGTCAGTTATCGGGAACAGTGTGTTAGCCTATTTCTTGGACCCTTGTGGGCTAACTGGATTGGTTAGAGGGTCAGTGGTATTTTCTAGAGGAGTTGGTCGTTCTCCTTTTCAGAGTTCAGTGATTGGCTCACTACAGGCCTTGGCAATTCAGGAGTTGACAGCTTCTGACGACACAGAGATATATGGAGTTTTGAGGAAGTTATGATTATTTAAGTGATTTAAGTTATATTAATTTAATACTTTATTATAAAGTCAAATTGACTTTATTCTTTTAATATCACTTAGATATTAGAAGTGGGCGCCCAAGTATTTAATTTGGAACTATTGAAAAGTGAATTAAATATGATTTAAAATATTTAATGATTGCAAGTGGCGACACTTTCTTGAAAGTCGTGCCTTTTTTGGATATAAGGCATTTTGGCAATGAGAAACTCACTTATTGATTATTTCGACTTTGCCTTTGGGTTTTCTTCTGTGCTATCCTCTGTGATTAGGGTTTGAGCAAATCTTCCATTGGAGAACGAAATCTCTTCAGTGTTGAGCATTTCTGAGACTGTGAGAGACCAGTCGAATTAGTGCATTGGTGAGAGCTTCATTCAAAGGTTCTATTGAGCTTAATCTGTGTTTCTATTGAGTTTCCTTATTAGTTTCAGGAGGGTTTGAGAGATGCCGTCTTCCTTTCATCTGGCAGACACTCTACTTCATGGTCGTACCTTCTGAGTTGAGGATTATGGTTTTTTGCTTGAAGTGTGTGGCTCTTTGTGCAAGGGCATTTGGATTTTCTAGGAGAAACACCTTTCCTTTTGAGGGTTTCTCTTCAGCTTCTTTGGCGTCTAGCTTATACCTATCATCTGCCTCAGTTTCTAGGCTGGACATTGCATTTTGTAGCTTCCTACATTGGATTTTGTCAGTTTTCACCATCTTGGCTGGCAAACTGGACTTATTTTCCTAAATAAATAATCTAGAAGCTTTCGGGTATGTTTATCATTTGTGATCTATTGGTTTCAGTTAAATAATATCTTTTGCACTTTCATTCTGTAGAAAATAGCTCAGATTTACATTTTATGAGCATTTTATATGATGCGCCCCTTCTCTTCTGTCTACAAACTTTCTTTAAAAAAACTAAAAAAACACAAATAAGATAAGAAAATACAGGGGTTTGAGTTGTGAGCCAGCAGGGTTCATCACACAAAAATATAATTTGGATAGTTGTTTTGCCCCTGAACTACTAGATTTGTTTTTGTGCAACTTGGCAAAAAATTGTTTTAGAGGAGCCTTCTTGTTGAAGGCACCCTTTGCAAAACCTTCAAATAGTTTGGAAGGACAACTATAATGAGAAGCACTCCCCATTGCACTACCTTCCTCATCCCCCCACCTAGCCCCTATCTATCTCCCTACTCCAACAATGTATGTTCTGAGTTTGACTTCAAATTCCAATTTTAAGATTTTGAACCTCCTCATTACTACTCATACTTTAGTAACTCATAGTGACAGTACAAGAAATGATATTTTATCATTTAACATCACAACATAAACTTAATATCAAATGCAAGGGCTCAAGACACAAAAAATTTCCTTTTTTTTTTTCTTCCATCAGGTTGCATGAAGTGCAAAAGAGGATACATAAAAGATGCAAATGCAAGGGCTAAAGACACAAGAATTTCTCCTTTTTGTTTTTCTTATTTCAGCTTGCTTGAGGTACTGAAGTAAAGGATACACAAAAGTCAAATTAAAATTAGAAAATCAGCTATATCATTATGCAAATAAATATTTTCAAGAAATTCAATTTAAACTTCTAAAATACTAAATAGTTAAACAGCATTTAAATATTCTGAAACAGCTGTTACAAAACCCTAAATAGTAAAAACAAAAGTTATACAACCCAAAAAACAGTATTTAATAATTTAAAAATCCTATGAATAATTTGATCATATGAACATTGATTATTGTATTTGAAAATAAAAAAGACCATTTTATGATTTCTAACTCTAAAATTTAAAAAAAAAAAAACTAAAAAAACAGCAATGTGATTCATTGTTTGACATTTACATTTTGTTTATTAATATTTGAACATTACTATATTTTAGTAATACTATTACAATGCTAAAAAGAAATGCAAAAAACTGATTTGACAATAAATTTTAAAGAAAACTCAAAGACAACATAACGATCTGACAAGTCTTAATCTAAAAGCTTAATGAATGCTTCAAATGGTTGATTGATGAAGATGATTTAAGTCTTCCTCTTCCTCTTGCTCTTGCTTAGTGCAACGACGAAGCGTTGATGGTGACTTGAATTGAGGTAGGCATGTATATTTATAGCTTTTTGCAGGGTGTGGGTTGTGACTCATGAGTGAGGCCTATTAGCACATTAGTGTTAGGGCAGCTAGATCTTTACGTTTTTATTAGAAACAAAAAAAATGTTTTTCTTAAAACCCATTTTATGCCTTCGCAGGCTGTGGGGACTTCCTGCTGTCCCCAATATGGTCAAGGGATCCCTAGGCATCCTTAGGCCATCTCAAGGATGTCGGGGCATGCCCCCAAGCATCCCCAATAAGAGGGACATCCCAAAGACATTCTGTGCTTCTACATGGATATCTTTAGGACAGCCCCACCTCTTGGTGATAGTTGGGGCTGATGGGGAGACATTTCACCTCCCCACATCTCCAAAATGTCTGGTACCTGAAACTTTGCATTTTCACTTTCAGGCAGCATCCCCTCAGAGCACTAATTTTAGCAATACCTCCACCCAAGCATGTTCTGCAGTCTTGAGAGATCATCTTAAAGGTAAACAAAGATATCATTTAATAAGGTGCATGTTTCTTGGTTTAGTTGACATGTTTTGCAATTTTTAGACTTTTAGAACAAAGTAGTATAAGGCATATCCTTCAGCAATAAGTGACCTTTTTAATGTTTTGCCTCAAGTCAGACCCTCACAGCCTAACACAAAACAGCAATCTGAATTTGAAACCCTGGGTACCACAAAAATCATGAAATAAACCCCCAAACTCTAGGCATCAATGCACAATGGTGTTGGCTGTTTGCAAACTGCTGAGAAACTGTCATTCCTTGCAAATCTGCAACAAATCTGAAAACTATCATAAATCCTTGTCAAAGCTTAGCTGTCATACAAATCTAAAAACTTGGATGTTTGAAAACCTAAGGCATGAAGAAAAATTAAATACAAAGTGCCAATACTACAGAAAAACCCTCACAAATCCTCCTTTAGTGAAAATAAAATCTTTGAAACCCTATCCCTTTGAAAGACAGATAATCACTGTTCTTGTTCAATGATGGTCAAAATCTGGTGAAAATTTCTACTATGGTAACTGCTGACACCCTTATCTGCTATTATAGGCCCCCTATGAATGCTATAGCTCTGATGAATGCTTTCCAAAAAACGGAGAATCCTTCACGAGTTGCTGGAGATCCTGCTGGAAGTGAACAAAAAGAGATTTCAATGGAGGCTGAAAAGAATGCAGGAATGAAGAGCAAACACCCCAAGCTTTTATGGATGACAGTTTTATCGTCTTTTATCTTAACACTCTTTTAGGGAAGGTTTAGCCTTGAAACCTTTGCTGCTTTCTTTTGCATAAAACTTGTCCATTCAACAATGAGGAGCACTCCAACAGTCTTAAGCATCCCTTGTTTTGCAAATGACAAAACCTGGTCTTCCTTTGGAGAGGAGCACTTGAATACATATGCTGTCCCTTTTTGCTTTTCATTCGAAAGTGCCCGCTCAATGGAGAGGAGTGCTCCTTTGGACTAGATGTCCTCTTTTGTTCTATTTTTCACTTGACTTTGCCCACTTAGCAAACAGGAGTGCTTCAAAGATCTAGGTATGCACTTTTTGTTATGTTTTTAAGTTGACATTGGTAATCCTTTGGAGAGGTGCATGCTTTTCTACTTATGCAACATGTTTTCTCATGTTTTTAAGTTGACTTGGTACATTATTTGGAGAGGAGCACACTCCATCATTGAGTGCATCAGTTATTTTATTTAGACAATTTTGGACCCTCTAGTGCAATGGCATGCTTCTCTAATCTAAGTGTCCATTTTTACATGTTTTTCACTTTTGGGAGCACTCTTTCTATTGGACTGCACCATGGGTCTGTATGTCCCATCTTGATTTTGGTACAATCTTTGTATCGGCATGCCCCTAACCACTTAGTGTACCATTTTCACTTGAAGCTTCAGAAAGTGTCCCACCTTTGTCTATGTGCACGCTCTATACCATTGACTGTACCATTTTATGTGCCTTACACCATTTCTGTTTTTCTTCCCTCATCCAAGCTATATTTTGTATCTTGTCTAATGCATTTAAAAGCAAATCCTGTTTTGCATGCAATGATGTTAATCAAAGATTGAGAAACATGACATTAATGAACATGCAAAACAAGGATTCAATCAAGACTTAATGACTGAAAATGACTCCATAAGAAAAATTTGTAAGTGTACAACAGGTAGTAACTTAGATCATCCTCGTTGCAATTGATCACTTTTCGACTAGCATACATGGGTATATATAATGATGGGAAAGTAATTAAGAGTGACCAATGAATAAGGTGTAGGCATCATCCTAATTCCTATCACTCATACTCAGATATATGTTTAGATTATGCACTTACCAATATGCTTGTCGATCAAATAAGATTTGAATAATATATCTTCAATGTTATCCTAGCTGTCCAAGGAGGAAAACCAAGACATTATCTAAAAGTAAAATAAATCACAACTTGAGAAAATATGACTTAAAAAACAATTAAGAGATGCTGTCTAGATCTTAAATGATACGGTCCAATGTTATATTGTCCAAGCCACACAACGATAATCTTCAAAAAATATTGACCACCTTGAGATTCTCCCTTCTAGTGGTGTCTTGTTCACTAAGTACTTAGCACACAAAATAGTGGTAGTTTCTCAGATGTTCACCTTGAGAAAATATGACTTAAAAAACATTTAAAGAGCATATACCATTGCCAGCACTTCTATAAGTGGTAGTTTCTCAGATGTTGAAAATTTCATGCCCATAAAGCCAATAGGATGGCACACAAAATAGTATTGGAACCATTCATAAGTGACCTCTACCAAATTCAATAGTTTCCACCATACCAACACTTCTTGATACCAAGTCAATTGGAGCAATCTTTGCAAAAGACATGTAGAATGCATGAAATCATTATTTCGTAATGGACTTATATGAATCCTATTCAACCTGCATGTGGCCTACAACGTCTACATGTATATTTAATAAAACGATCCATATGTAACATCACATGGAATAAACCACACTCTAAGTAAAATCCTCTACTTAAATGTTTGATTTACACTAAAATGGCTCTGTTACACAAGGTTCTTGAGATCACCAGAGCCTTCGAAATACAAGGCATAAATAGGACAGAACCTAACCGTTACCATTCCTTGTGTTGTACCCAAAACCAAAAATTTTGCTTCACTAAGGCATTTTGCTTAATTGAGTCTTAATCCTGTTAAAGTGATGTCAGAAGGTCGTTTTTTGGGGTTTTCAAATATGGAGTTGGTGTCAGTGTCATGTCAGTCTATTACTGAAGAGATTTAAGAAAAATGAAAATTTGAACGAAAAGCATCAAAATTTTCTATCTCTGGAGAGGGGAGCACATTCTCAAATGGGCGCCCTATCTTTTAGGGGCCTAGATCCTGTTTTTAGGGTTTGTCACCTCCAGCAGACCTTTGTCCGGCATCACGTCAGCTTCGCAGTGAGCTATCAAGCCTGTCAAACGGACCTGTTTCGAGCCAGTTGTGGAAGATACAGTGTAAAACGAGGCGAAGACGAGAATTGACTACCACTGGAGAAAAGCGCAGCTTTTCAAAAAGGCGCCCATCTTTTTGAGGTGCCAAATGAAGGATTTTGACTAAATGCCATCTAAGATGTTTGTCTCGCGTTTGTTCGAGTTTCACGACGCATCCGTCAGTGGGTGAATCTGAGTTGCTGGAGTCAGTGAACCAGAGGTTAAACATAGGGTTAAATCTTAGTCAGAATATCAAAGAAAAAGCAAAAGAGCACATTTTGAGAAAGGCGCCTGAGCTTTTCAAGCCTTTAATGCTTTCTTTTTGATGATATCAGATATTCAATGTGTCCATGTTACTTTCAGCTTTCCGTTGCCTGTCTCCGTCAGATCAGAAGATGTCTCAGCAGCTTGCAGTCAAAGTTTTTATATTATTCTAGTCAATTCCAGAAATGGCCAAGTCTGGAATGAAAAGAGCAGTTTTTCAAAAGGGCGCCCTTGTTTTTCATCCCTCAGATGATGTTTTTTGGGAAAATGTGCCTTTGCAGCTATCGTGCAGAATGAAGTCAGCTCCGCAGTGAACCTGAGATCCAGTCCTGAAAGTTGATAAATCAGAAGTTATGAAGGATTTATTTTTCCTTCGTTCGAGATGCAGATGTCAAAATTTGACTAAGTCTGAGAAAAAGCGCAGCTTTTGAAAAAGGCGCTTGGATTTTTGAGCCTTCAAATGTCAGTTTTATGGTTTCCAGTCTCAAGATACCTTTTGATCAGATTTTGCTCAGCTCTGCGATGCACCTGTCAGCCAGCCAATTGGAGAAGTCAGTCAGCTAGTGTCAGAGGATGAACAGAGGTCCCGGCAGAGGTTTTAGCTTAAATTTTCATGAAATTTAGCTAAGTCTGGAATTCGCCTTAAGAGTTCAAAGTTGGATTTTCGAAAAAGAGGTGAATGGACGCCTTAACTGGAGTTCTGACTGCAGTTAGACTAAACGTTTTATGGGTTGTCATCTTCAGTTCGTATATTGGCATGTTGAGTGATCTTTCAGTTCACATGTCGAGTTAACTAGTTTGCATGTTCAGTTAACTACCTTGCATGTTGAGTTAACTTGATTGCATGTTGACTTAACTGAAGATTATTCTTGAAAGTCAACTGGAGTTCACATGCATGGCGAATTTGGTTGCAATTGTGAAGTTTTTGTGAAGATGGCGCTTCATTGAGTGTCAACTGAAGTTCTGAAAAAGGACGGCATATTTGATGAAGCATAAATTAGTGAAGTATGGCGCATTTACATGTTGACTTCAGTTCTCAAAAGGGTCGCCATATTTAGAATTTTAATGATGAAGCATAAGTTTGTGAAGTTGACGCATTTTTCAAAGAATGACAACTTAAGTTCCAAAAGGGTTGTTATTTTTAGAATTGAAGCATGTGAAGTTGGCACATTCAAGGCCAACTGAAGTCATGAAAGGGTCGCTATATTTAGAATTGATTTATTACATGAAATATGGCGAATTTCTTATTGCCAACTTTAGTTATCAAAAGGGACGCTTTAATTCAAATTTGTGAATTTAGAGCAAGTGTGAAGGGTGGCGAACTTAATGAAGAGTGTCAACTAAAGTCAAAATCGCATGAATTTGTTAACTGAAGATTGAAAAGGGAAACCCTAAAGCATGGCGATTTATTTAGCTTATTTGAGTTTCAGTTAACTGGAATAAGGTCCAATCACAAGCCAAGCACACTTTTCAAGGATTCCATGCCTTAGGCAAATTTCATAGATGAAAATCTATTTATTCAAGCAATGGCGTCCATTATTTCATCATCTTTAGCTTCGAAGTTCATATTCTTCTTGAGCGACCAGCAAGCTAAAGGTGCTACAGGTGTCCGAATTCAGCGTTCTTCATAGCAACGAGTTTAGATTGTTCAGAGGAAGGCGATTCTAGACTTTATTTTCACTTTGCATGCAGGTTTCATCACGTTCCAAGGAAGAAGTTGGCGGATTTTTTAGAAGCAGACAAGCAAAACTTTCTAACTTCTGTCTTATTTCTTCTATTTCTCACCTTAGGTACTTTCTTCGCATGTCAAAGAAATTCAACACATTTTCAAAATCTGATCATCTGGGTTCGCATATTTCAGCATCATCAGCAAAACCCACGTCTTAGATTTTTTCGAGAAAATTGCCCCGTAGCCTTCATTCTGAAGCTCTGTGCTTTTTTCCGAGAATCTCTTTGCATGTGGGCTTGAAACACATTTTTTCAAGAATTCAGCTATCTGGGTTTGTTCAGAATTCCATTGTGCACAAAACCCATGTTCCAAAAAAACTTCGAAAATTTCTTTCGTCAGAGGCTATTTTTAGCCTTGTCCAGAGGTTTTCAGAAAGTTCTTCAAGTATATTCGACTTTACAGTCAAAAGTCCTCATTTTCAAAATGTAGTTCAATCTCATTGATTACAAGGCCAAATCGGCTCTTACACATAATTTCATCAAAGCGTCAGATACAGACCTGAATCATGTTTATCCAGTGGTGAATCTGAGCAGTCTGGAAGGAGTTAGCAGCAGCGCATTAAGGAATCTTGAACGTTCCGGGTTGCTGGCAGCGGCATCCATTCCTGTTACTACTTTCGATCTTGAGTTCGTTCTTGCTTGCATCAAGCATTATGACTCATCTTCACGACAAATCAGATCAGTTGACGGGAGGGTTGTTTGCAGTATCAAGCCAAAGGACATAGAGAAATGTTTTGCTATTCCTCCTCGTTCAAATAACTTTACTGTGGTTCTTGAGGCCTGTGAGAAGATATGGGATGCTGATCAACAGCGTTCGCAGAGGAAGGTGGCTCAGAAGTGGCTGAAAGTTCAAAAGACTAACATGCCTAAGAAGGTTGGTCGTGGTGAATTCAAAGAAGAAGTTGCTGTTTTGATAACCTTACTCAATCGAGTTACCGGTCAACAGGATGCAAGTACTTTCCGTTCATGGATGTTTTACCTGATTACCAGAATTCTTGATGGCATAGAGCATTTTGACTAGGCTATGTTGATTAGTGATTGCTTACATCAGCAAATTACTAACTTTCTCAAGTATCATGAGTTTCATATGATATCCTACTTGGTCTACTTGGTTGCATTTCAAGGTAGCTACAGGCATCTGAAAACTAATGGCACTCTCGCTGTTCAACGTGTTCATGAGTATTATCCCCAGTTAGAGTTCTCTCAGTCCGAGAAAGATTTCCGAGCAGTGAATGATCACTTTTCTATGAGGACAGTTAGAGATCTTGACAACAAGATGCACATTCGTATTTCTACCGAGGCCAAATCAGCAATGGAGACTTGGGCGGATTGGTTTATCCAGTTCCCTACTTTCACATACATCCGAGTTTATGGATATATGGGAGAGCCTCTAATGTTGCCAAGGTATCCGTCAGACAAGATCATCTTCATGGAGTTTCTCAGGCAAATGCAACATGTTCATTTCTTTCTTCGCAATCGTCATAAGACTGCGGCTAATTTTCCATTCACATTGGGAATTTTCACTTGCAATGCGGCGACAGATGCCAGGCTTATGTCTACTGAGATAGAGAGGTTCAAGTTCAAAACTCATACCGAGAGGCATTCCTATGATCCTCTTGGTCATTATGCAGACAGGTTAGAGCGAGGGATTGCACATGAGCCAACACTTGAAGATTTCTGAGCTAATTGTGAAGATGAATTCGAGGTTCGTCGTCGTCACTATTGTAGACTCACTATCGGTCAGCTCTCTAATTACCTATCAGAAGATGTTGATGGTCTATCAGATGATGATGGAGAAGTTCTTCTCAATTCATATGTCAAAGATCAAGTGGCTCGGCAGCCACTTCGCTCACCTGATTGGTATGCTAAGGAGAATACTTCTATCAAGGAGGTTTCCAGGTCAGTTATCAAGACTAGCAGGTTGTTCTTGGAAATCAAGCGGAAGCGGAAGCCAGTTCCTGTAGCAGAGCCGCCAAAGGATTTCTCTTCGTTGCCTTCTACTTCTAGGGCGAGACCTCGAGTTAAGGCCATTATAATACCTCCTGAAGGGGTTAGACTCAGTGGAAACACGGGAAAGAGAGCTACTGGTAAGAGGAAGCAAAAGCAAGTTGAGAATGTTCCTGAGATTCCAGTAGAGACAGTTATTCAGGCTGAACCTCACGTTGAACCTCCTAGTCCGCCTCACATGCAACCTATTGACATAGATTCTGAGCCTGAGACACCAATTCAACCTAGATCAGAGACACCTGAACCGCCACAGGTTGATACATCAGGTACAATCTCTCCTCGAATTGAAAATATTATTCAGTCATGTTGGCTCGAGAAGTCTTTGGGAAGACAGAGACATGAACCTTCGTACAACCTTGATTTATCTGAGTTCGGTGAACCTTATCAAAGAAGGTCGAACAAGAAGATAAAGAAACAAGTGCATATCGAGAAAACTCCAGAATCAGAGATTGTTATCGAAGTTGCCGTTCCTCCGGAGGGTAAAAGCTTGGATGAAGTTGAAGTTGGTGACTTTACATTCACCAAGGCAAATCTTGGCAGGACCACTAGAGAGACGGATGTGACTCTTCTTAAGATCGTCACTAATAATCTTGAAGAGCGAATCACGAAGGATGGAGAAGATAAGGCCTTACTCAAGGCTGAAAATAGTCAACTTCGTCAATACATTTCTGATCTTGTTCACGGAAGTTCGAGTAGAGCGCCTGTTCTTCCTCAGAATACACCTGCAGAACAACGAAAGCTGGATCAGTTGGTCGGTCATGGCAGACTTTTGGACAACTGGATTGAAAGTGTAGTTGCTGCAGGTCAACGTCTTCTTGCAGATTTGTATCAGTTGAGGAGTGATGCACATAAACTCCGTCAGGGTATTCAGTTGCTTGAAGTTGCAGTTGCAGAGAGTTTGGCAAAAGATCGTGTTCTGGTGTCTCAGTTGTCAGTTGCATACGATGCCTTGGAGATTGACGAGGATCAGGAGAAAGTTTTTACTTGGAAAGAGCAGCACCTTCTCAAAATGGAAATATGTGAGAAGATCTCTGCCAAGTTGTTTTCACTCAAGGATGATGTGGTTGGAGTACTTGCACTTGTCAGCGGTTTCGTAGTTCAGATTCCGTGTCATTATCTTCTTGAAGATGGCACGTATGTTGAGTTGGACAAAGTACAAGCTGAATTCGAGAAGCTGATTTGTGACAGCCTTGAAGGTGAGCCAATGGTGCCTAAGTTAGAGAATATTTCAGTGATTGCAGCTAGTCTCAGAAAGGCGACTGAAGATTGTAAAGATGGCATACATACGATCAGGGAAAGTGGCAGAGAACTGAAGAAACAAACTGTTGTTTTGAACAGCATCAAAGTGCCAGATGACACAGAGATTGATGAGTTCTTGGTCGAAGTGTTAGACCGAGATGACATGGAGTGACCTGCCAGTTTTAACCTGCAGTTAATTTCGAGGATTGAGTCATGAGCAGCAGTTAACTCGACTTTCAGTCTTGGGTTTACTTGCTGACTTAACACATGCTTATCTCGTCCTTGGAATTATCATCACAGGAGTTAGGGTTAGGGTTTCCAGTTAACTGAAGGTAGTGTCCAGTTAACTTTACTTTAAATAAGGACGTGCATGCTTGCACATGGTCCATTTAGGTTAAATGTTTCGGTTAACTGATGGTATGTTCTAGTTAACTGTATAGTTTACTTCATTAGGGTTTGGCAGCAAATCTTGCATGTATTGCGAGACTGTAGATGACTCAAGGTGATTTTAGGGTTACCTACACCTTGATGTATATAAATAAGAGTTTTTGCTCATTTGTAAATAACTTTTGCTTGAGAGAGAAATATATGCTGCGCCTACCTTGCCCTTAATATTGCTCTTTTGGTATTTGTTCATGTGTTTTCGCTATTACGATTAATTGTTATGCCACATAGGGTTTCATGCGATTGTGATAGTGAATTCTTTCCATAGTTTAGATAAATCTGTTTTGTGCATCTTTATCATTACGATCAATTGTTATGCCACATAGGGTTTCATGCAATTGTGATGATAAATCTGTTTTGTGAACTTTTACCGTTATGATTAAGTGTTATGCCACATAGGGTTTCATAAGATTGTGATGATAAATCTGTTTTGTGAAGTCTTTACCATTATAATCAAGTGTTATGCCACATAGGGTTTCATAAGATTGTCATGGTAAATTCTTAAATCTGTTTAGTGCCTAATAAACTTGTTCAGATTGAGATAATAGTTGCGCCACCTTGCCTTCAAGTAGAGAATCTGAATCCGTTTATCGTCTGATAGTCAAAACCTTGCTCCGTTTTCTCGTGCTCTGTTTTCTTGAGAGAACTGGATAGAATTTAAGTTATTAAATTTAGTTGTAGTTAGTGAATCTGCGAAACCAGAGAAAATTCTCAGCTGCAACGTATATAGTTTTCGAGAAAGCCTTGTACCTCTACAGCTGAAACAAAAAGACAGGAATTAGTTTAGTTTATTTCCCTTTGCAAGTATTTTTGTCAAGCACAACGAGGGAGCTTCCCCTCCTAATTTGAAGAGCACTCATTGCGTAGTGTACATAGCTGTCTGTACCAACTCTTACTCCAGAGGTGCTAGTTGTTACGCCAACACCTTGAATGTGGAATTTAAGGAAAATATATCAAAGAAAGGCGCTAAATTCTTGCTACATTATTCATACAAATAAAACAAGTCAATAGTGCGATTCAATTGACTAATCCACCATAAGAAATTCAAATAGGAGCTACAACAAGAATCTGACGGAGACATTGACATCTCATCCTTTATGCTATCTTGCTAACTGCTCTTGTAATCAGTGAATTCACAAAAACACATGCCATCTTCTAATGTGACCTAATAATTTAAGGACATTCTCATCACCCTTAAGATTGTGTATTAAAACAATAGGCATTATGTCAAATAAAACTGATCAAAAGAGTCGTGTACTCCATACAAATCCCATTTTCTCTATTTTGACTAAGTCAAGTAAAGTCTAGATTTTTTTACTTATTTTGCTTTATATCATATTTGTAAATGATATTCCAAAATATGTTTGATACAGATAAAGTAATTTTATTTGATGGTAAGAAAAGGAGAAGTGATTAAGCAAAAAACTGTAATGTACCAGAAATTATGAGTGAATAATAAAATCATATTTGCAAGAATTTAGAAGCATATATAAATTAGTCATTACTTTATTCCAAGACCTTAAAACCACTCAAACTTAGAATTATTAAAAAAAAATGTCATAGCATACACAAATCTCACAAGCTGCAATCATGGCTATTTAGTTTTATCGATCTATTTCAAAATGCATGGAACCTCACCAGAAAAGTCACTAATGCTGAACAGAAACAAAATTTTGATACCTTCAATTCTGCAGGAGACATGTTTAGAACTGTGCAAGCTTCCAACTCTTTCTTTAGTAGACGCTTTGATAGTATTGCATTACCCTGCAGAAAAGCCGTATCAGTTTAGAAGAAAAATCAAACCAAATTATGCCTTATAATAATGTGCACATTGTAATCTTCAACACAAAAATAAGCAATTGGTTTAATGTCTCAATGCTTTAAGCCAAACAGCATTCAAAATATGTTCTGTTCCATATTATTACACAGCAAAAATTAGACACTGAGAAAAATGACATTTAGTCAAGCTTCAAATAACAGTTCAGCTTATTCCAAGCCATTCCAATTTCAGGTTAGAAGAATAAAGGTTGGAGAAGCACAGCATGGATTTGAGTTTTTTTTCATTTTTTAATTAAATCCATAAACATAGAGCATAAAGAAATTGCCAAGGATTCCAAAGTGACCCACACAGGTATCAAGTTACTTTAACTATCATGTTATTTCTGGATTGTTTTACAAATTAAATAAAGAACAGTACCAAACCAAGTCTTTATTTACTGTTAAAAAGTTCTATTCCAAGTGACCACTAGAGAACTAGTTGAATGGGATTATGTAACCTAAAAAGTAGCTGCTCGCATATGCCATGTAGATATTTTCCCAAAAACAAGTGTAGCTAGTGGCCAAATAATAACAACTGACAATTAGGAGATGGTGCAGATCACAAGAATAACAAGTATGATTAGGTGAAGGATGACTATTAGACCTGATACTTATCTATTATAATTATTTCCATTGATAACCTACAAACATAACTTATAAGAATTGACAATAAAAGTTTTTTCGATGTTTAGAATCAGAAGCATCAATGGAATAGGAACAGAATCTATCAAATATTTTCTCATCATCGTTCTTACAACATACCATCTACCAAAAGTAGCTTAAACTGGCACAAAAACACAAATCATATCATGTTTTCATGGACTTCTTTATGGGAAAAACCGTTGTATTGTGTCCCTTTTTCTGGAATCAAATTCAAATCGCCATCAATCATACAACTGAAAAAGGAACAACAGACAAGCCAGAAAATGTTACATTTTAAAACCTGTCTTGAATAACTAAACCAAAATGAATTGATATGCAATTCGTAGTACCAACAAAGTTACCTATCCCTGTTATAGGTATGAGAAATCTCCTAACCATGATAAAAACTGGGACTACACATTTGAGCTCCTTATCACCATGAGAATCCATGAAAACCCAAAAAAAAAAAAAAAGAAAGATTTTATCAATATGTTTTAGATGCATAAGAAGGGGAAATTGCATATAGATAAGACAACAAGATAAATGTCAATTTAGGAAAAAAAGCAAACAAAAGCAGGGATTATAACTTACTGAAATGTTTGACTTGACAGCCAAGTTGTCTTTCAATGTGTTTAAGGGGCAACTTGACTTTTATTGCATTTGAAGAGCAAGAATAATGATGATTAAAGAAAAGAAATAAAAAAGATGCGCTTCTGAAGGCTGCATCTTTGTCCAAATTCTATAATAGAAAAGAAATCTTATGTGTGCAGAGGACAGCCCTTATTTCAAATGAATATTAAAATAGATACTATGAGAAAATCATGTTGGAAATGCAATACACTCATTGATAGATATTTAACCAGTGTTCCACGGGGTTTTGGGGACGGGGACGGGGGGACGGGGGGGACATGTTTCGGGGACGCGAGGACGAGGGGTCTAAGTTTGGGGACGGCGAGGGGACGGCAGGGGGACGGCGGTGGGGGGGCGGCAGGGTGCTGAAATACATATAGTACTTGAAAAAATAGTTATAAAAAGATGTATAAGTATAAGAATTATAGATCTTGGAGACAACTAGGAATCCCCTAGACGTCTTGAGGACACCCCAGCATCCTCGATGTCCTAGTGGCGTCTTGGAGACAGCGACACTAGTGGTGGGATGGTGGCGTTGGTGGTGGGTTGGTAGGGGGACGTCCCCCCCAAGTCCCCAAGTCTCCGAGACGTCCCCCTCTAGGAAACGCGGGTTTTTTTGGGGGGGACGCGGCCCCGTGGAACACTGTATTTAACTAAATTTAGATTTCATTACTAGCACTCACTTTAAATTTTATATCTGAGACGAAAGAAAATCAGAATGGAAAAAATTAAAATGATAAGGATTTGGAGGCCATATCACTGCCATAAACTAGACTGCTCAAACAGGAAAGAAAATACAAAGATGAAATTTTGACAGCTGTATGCTTGTAAAAAGTAAGGGCTATTTATGCAAAGGACCTTTTTTCCAAACAACACATTAAAAATAGTTTTACCAGGAAATAGTCTTAAAAAATCCAATACCCTCAAACTGACAATCCACACTGTCAATAGACAATAAGGAAAATCTGGTTTGCATCACTAGGATTCCCTTAAAGCTGCAAAAACCAGTGTTCCACGGAAACGCGCTTCCCCCCTAATTTGGTCGTGTTTCGGAAACCGGGACGTCTCGAGGACAGGGGGATGGGTACTTGGCGTCTTCCGCCGTCCCGCCACCGCCGCCAGAGCTCCGCCGGAGACGGGGAGACGTCTCCAAGTCTCCAAGTCTCCTGGGGAGACGCCTAGGCGTTTCTCGGGAGACTTGGAGACGCCTAGCCGTCTCCCGTCTAGAGACGCATCAATGGGCCGAAATAACACTTAAAATTAAATAAATTTTGATTTTTCTTTGTTTTATTGTTGCCCTAATTTGGCGTGGGCCCCACCCCTTCCTCCACAACAAGACAAAACCACTTCATTTTATCATTTCAATCACATTTACAAAGACTGATTTTTTTGCAGCCAGCTGAAGAGGAGGAAAAACAGTGAAGAAGTCTGATTGAAGGAGTGAAAAAAGAGATTGCAAGTGTGATAGGAGTGAGAAGGAGTAAGAAGAAGAGGAGGAAGAGGATTCTACTTCATTTTGGAGAGATTTTTTAAGCACAAGGTAGGGTTTTTGAAGTTTTTTTCAAATTTCTTGTTGTTTTTGTTTTATTTTCTAAGTTTAAACTTCTTTTTTTTTCTTATTCATCTCAAAGACTCAAAATCAGATTTGATGTTGAATCTTGAGGGCAAAATGATGAAGATGAATGAATCATTCATCATTTTGCCCTCAAGATTCAACATCAAATTTTTTATTTTTAAAATTTAAAGTTAATTAAACTTGTTTTTTTTTCTTATTCATCTCAAAATCAGATTTGATGTTGAATCTTGAGGGCAAAATGATGAATGATTCATTCATCTTCATCATTTTGCCCTCAAGATTCAACATCAAATTTTATTATTTGTTAATTTAATATTTTTATTTAAATTTTTAAATAATATAAAATTAAAGTAGGCTGATTTTTAAATTATAAATTGTAAATTTTGTTTTCAAAATTAAAATTTCAAATTTGTTATTTCAATTTGTATTTCATTGTTTCAATTTGTTAAAGTAGGCTGATTTTATTTTAATTTTGTGAAATGCAGTGTCACTTTCACGATGAGCACCCAAGACGTGAGTGGGGATGACATGGAAATCCATTCTCATAGTGAACATGATTCAGATTTTGAACCTGAGAATGAGGGGGATGACCATGGGGCTGATCCTGCAGCCCAATCTAGTTCCATGGCGAGTGCACCAGCTAGTACAAGCTGCCCTTCAGAATTGTTGGCAGAGTTTGCTAGGGGTCATTTTGATCCAAAGTCTCCTCTAAAACAGTTTGCTACAAGAATACAAGGCACATCACAATCAGGTGGGGGAACAAGGAAGTGGAAGTGCAACATTTGTGGGACTAATTGGTTTGGTAGCATCACTCGAGTGAATGCACACTTTCTTTTTTGGATAGGAAAAGGTGTGGAGCATTGTAAGTTTTTGAAGGAGGCTCAAAATATAAAATATAGAATGGAGTTTAACAAGCTTTGGGGCATTCCAGAGGACACAAATATTTCAGTCCCTACTACTTTGACTGCTAGGGCAGCCCTTCAGCAAACCCATCATGCGTCAGTGCCACATACTTTTCAGACGGGAGGAATGATGTTTGGATCTTCATCCACTTCCACTTCTAGTGTCACTAGGGGGACAGCCACAGGGAAACGCAAGTTGCAGACATCACAGAGTAACCCCATAGCTAATATGTTTAATGTGCAACTAAGAGATGAGATAGATGAATCCATTGGCAAGTTCTTCTTTGCCAACGGCATTCCATTTCATGTTACACGGTCTCCTTATTATAGGGAGATGATGGCTATGGTGGCGAAGGGAGGAACATCATATGTGCCACCAAGTGAGACGAAAATGAGGACCTTGATCTTGGATAAGTGCTACTCCAAGATCAATATTTTGATGGAGAAGATGAAGGCATGTTGGGTGGCATCTGGGTGCAGTATAGTTATGGATGGGTGGACGGACATTAGCCATCGTCCACTCATCAACATCATGGTCACATGTGCAGAGGGCCCATACTTCCTTAGAGCAGTTGATTGTACAGGGCATCGCAAAGATGCTGATTTTCAGTTTCATGTCCTCAAGGAGGCTATTGAGGAGGTTGGGCCACAAAATGTGGTCCAAGTAGTCACAGATGCAGTCCATGTGTGTAGAGCAGTAGGGAAACTCATTGAGGCAGCCTATAGACATATTTGGTGGACCCCATGTTGTTTGCATGCCATGAACAATGCACTCAAGGACATGGGGAAGATTGATTGGATTAGAGGAGTGGTCACCGATGCGAGAGATGTGCAGATGTTTATCTGCAACCACCACACTTCCCATGCACTCTTTAGGACCTTCGCGAAGGAGTTCTTGAAACCGGTGGAGACTTGATATGCATCATATTTCATTCTCTTGGAGAGAATGATTGAGTTGCAAGAGGCATTGCAACTCATGGTTATGACTAATGAGTGGAATAGGTGGGCCGAGGCCAAGACAGCACAGGGGAGAAGGGTGAAGGAGATAGTGAAGAGTGATGTGTTTTGGACTGATGCGAAATACATTGTCTCCATCATTTCTCCAGTATTCCAGGTTATCAGATATGGGGATGGGGATGCACCTAACCTTGGAGAGGTGTATGAGTGCATCAACTCTATGCTTGACCAAATGAGGGCTGTTGTGCGAGTGAAGGACCCCTCTCTAGCATTCTACAATGAGCACATCCGGCCAATCATTCAGCGCAGATGGGACAATTTGAACACTCCTTTGCATATGGCTGCCTTTGCCTTGAATCCTAAGTGGTACATGGCTAGACCGGGTAGAGTGACACCGATTCGGGATGATGAGGTGAAGGCGGGTTTCTTTAGGTGCATAGAGAAGATGTATGATTCTACAGATGCCAGCACAATTCGCACTGAGTGGACCAGATTTGCCACTCTTAGAGGCTATTCAGATGCAGCAAAGGTGGATATAGTTTCTATGGCACAGGAGGACCCACTTTTGTGGTGGAATTGTCATGGTTCGAAATCTTTGACCACCACTCTAGCTATTCGTCTGCTATCCCAGGTTTCCAGTTCTTCAGCTGCTGAGAGGAACTGGTCTACATATAGCTTCATCCACTCTCTTAAGAGGAACAGACTTACCTCTAAGAGAGCAGAGAAGCTTGTGGCTGTACACAATGCTTTGCATCTCATGGACCGCAAGACAGTTGTGTACAAGGAGAGTCCAGCGGCACGATGGGATGTGGAGCCAGAGGAGCCTTCACAGATTGATGAGGATGATCCTACCACTTCAGATGCAGGGCTGGTTGGTGTGAGCTTGAGGGATCTTGACCTTGTGGAGTCCAACAGTTCCAGTGATGAGGAGTTTGTAGATGATTAGAGGCTTCCATTCACTACATTTTGAGTTTTGACATTTTGGCATTTTGTCTTTTCATTTTGTAATGCTACTCATTGTAATGATGAATAATGTAATCAATTAATCATCTTTATAGACTTTGTGATATCTCATATGACATCAGATATTCATATTTGGCGATATAATAGAAATCTCCAATTTGACAATTTCATTTGTCAAATTTTATTTAGCAATTACTAATTAGCATTCAAATATCTTCATATTTAGATTTAGTATTTCAAATTTTGCCATGTTATAATTTTACTAATTTCCTATAGTTTCATTTGAAATGTAATTCTTATACTATTATACTATTATACATCTTTTCAAAACTAGTTTTTCAAGTACTATAAGTATATGTATAACTATATCAGCACCACCACCCCACCACCCCCCCGCCGCCGTCCCCCCGCCATCTCCCCGTCTCCGAAACGCGTTTCCCCGTCCCCCCGTTTCCCCGTCCCCTAGGCTCGTGGAACACTGGCAAAAACAAAACTCAATATGGAAAAAATTTAAATGATTGGTATATCAGATGGATTTGAAAGGGGTGCCCTCAGAGTTGAGAACAACTTCCATCCAAAGGACATTCCCAAATGCCTCTCCCTTTCCCCCCACCCAATAATTATGACTTTTTAAAGATTATCCAGGACACAGAAATTCTAGGAATTAATGCCAATATTTATGGTTGGCACCCTAACAGGCAATGTGACATTACTTTGTAAGAAAAATTCTGAGGAAGATTGTTAATCCATATGGGACAGAAGCTGAAAATTTATACTGAATAATAACTACAAGTTTTAGCTGTACTTAGCTTTTCTGTCTGTCATTTCATCTTCTCTCATTGAAGCAGCAGCAATTTCTCTGGCTTCATATAGCATGATCCTTAGTTTAAAAAGATCCAAGAAAAGCATGTTCAAGTTTTAGAGTTTGCATAGGCAACCTGTGCAACAGTATACCTTTTAGACATTTAATTTGGTGTACTGCAGTTCAACCGTATCTAACATGGGCATTCAAGCTTAAGTGCATGGATTTATTTGCAGACATAACTTGAAAGGGATCTTTTCACTACCTTTAAGAACCTTGTAGCATCCTTAAAGATCCATGAATGAAGGTTATAGGTTTGTTGGTTTCATTGCATACACGAACCTTATGCCTTCAAATATTTCAAGCAATGCTGTTTTGTGGACAAGCTTGGACCTTGTCTGGTTATTTATGGTTTTTTAAAGTTGGGTCCTCAAATATTTTTTAAATGGTGATTGTTTTAGAAATCATCTTCCTTGCCTGGCTGCTTCTTGCCCAGGTAAAACCATGGTCATGGTTGGGGCAGATCTTTTCCTCTCGAGTATAGTGTGGTGTAACCCAATAATCTTCAAGGCTAGATTCACCTTCTGTATGCTGGAGAGTTCAAGGCTAGTGTGGTGGTTTTTTGAGACAAGGTGCAAGTCACATAAGATAGAATACATGAATAAATACTCTCCCTGATTATAGCATCTAGGGTGATGATATTTTCCTACCACGAAAGCAAACCATATTATGGAAAGGAACTTCTAGTTTTACACCAGGCAGCAAGTATTATTCCAACAAAAAAATCCAACAGTGCTATTCTGTTTAAAAACATCGTTTATAAGTACATTAAATGGTATATTGCATCCTAAATATATAATCATGCATCATATCATTGGAGGGTGTTATATTTTCAACACTGGAAGCAAGTTCAGTTTTGACTTGGGATCTCTGAGAAGCATTGAACGGCAATGGAATTGTATGAACATGTGTTTGATCCTCTTTTATAACCATTTACTTTTCACTTTATATACAGATAGTGTATTCCATATTTTCACTGTCAAAAACAAAAGCATTTTTCATTGTCCTTGTTTTGCATAGGTGGACAAAAGTATGAAAGAATATAGCATGCTTGTGATACTATTTTTCTAATTCATTTAGTGCAAATAAAATAAATGGTATGTTTTATATTTGCATTATTACTACAAAAGAATTGATTTCCAGTAACATTGAAATCATTAAAAAGCATGTTACTACAGACAAATATATACAAGCATCTCTGACAATTATATTACTTTGTGTCTTTCTTATCCCCTTTCTTTGAAGCTTACAAATTCCTCCTTTTGTTAGTAGATACTAACCCTGAAATTCCAAACAATAATACTGATTAGATGGTTTCCCATGGAGATTAAAAAATAAAAACTGACTTACCTTAAGATTAAATTCAAGTTGCCGCATTTTTAAATTATACTTGTGATTGTCAGAACCTAAACTCTCATAAGCAGCCTTTTCAAGAGCGACTATTGCTTCCAGTGCTGCCTCGGGCCACACAATATGATCCTCCACCTGCAAAAATATTCTAAACTTTCAGTTATAGCTACCATCAATGTTGTTAATTGAACTTTTGGCAGAACCTCAAATCAAGATCCTACAAAGTATAGAATTTTACCAAAATAATTAAGTGAAATTATGTATAAAACACAAAGAAATCCAAAAAAGATTGTGCCATGCTCCATGGTGTTAAAGAAAGACTAGGATCCCACAACAATCTTTATTGTACTACAATCTCAAAATTGTCCAGGGTCATAAGAGATATAGACAAGGCACAGAAAACTAAGAAATGAACAGAAAGTATCTGCTTTGTCAGATTTTAGCGGAATCCTTGAAAATGGGTAAGACAAAGTTTATAATGTCAGGAGGTCAAAAAGTCTGAGATGTAATTCTATGATCAGCCTTTGGGATGCTTCAAGCTTGACAACAAATTATGGAATATCTGTAGAGTTCTTTTCTAATATTTGTACAAATCTGGTTAAAGTTTGTCTTCAGGTTTCCAAAAAGTATTTGTTTGCCCAGTTTGGAGGTAGAATACAATTTTTGGAGGCATTTTAGGGTTTATCTCTGTGTTTTGAGATGTTTTAGACCTAGCCTGCGCAATTCTCTGTTCTTGCTTCCATTGAAGCGCCTGGTCATAGGATTTTACTAACCTTATTGACAAGAAAACCCCCAACATGTGAATATGCTTCTTTTTCCACATACTAAACCCTTAGTCACATGATAAGAAGACCTATAACACTCTCCATTCCTCTTGTCACACAATTTGCATTGTCTTCACTGATATCTATGATTATTATCATTTTGCCATCTCAATGAGCTCTACTACCAGCAAACAGCTATTTGCATGATTCCATCTGCTTTACAACTAACTTAACATGCTAATGTCTTTAAAGTAGGTTTATTGAAGGGTGCTTAATAAAAGCTTT